>QRFJ01003396.1:71869-123172 GCA_006176705.1 Cocos nucifera | reverse complement strand
CCATCCGCTCCAATCCTTTTTCTTATAAACCCATTTGCACCCAATAGGGTTTGCACCCTCTGGTGCATCCACCAAGTCCAAACTTTATTGGTATACATGGAGTCTATTTTGGATTGTATGGCAGCCTGCCATTTATCCGAGTCTCTACTCATGATAGCTTTCGTATAGGTCAGAGGTTTGTCATTCTCAATGATTTGGGCTTCATTATTAATAATGAGTCCGTACCTCATAGGTGCATGTCACACTCTATCAAACTTTCGGATAGGATTTGTATGTTTTGATTCTTCCCTATTTATGTTCACTTGGTTAAAAAATTTCTATTTATTTTTCTTGAACTTTACTAAGTTCAATGTTTCTCCCACTACCTCTTTCTAGGATAAACTCTTTCTCCATGAAAGTAGCATGCCTACTTACAAACATCTTTTGTTCAGTAGGATGGTAGCATCGATATCCCATACTATCTCTAGGATATCCTATAAATAGATATCTATCTGCTTTAGCATCTAGCTTATCCCCAAAATTTTTTTGACATATGCCGAATAACCCCATATCTTAAGATACTAAGATTAGGTTTCTTACATCTCCATATCTCATATGGAGTGCAAGATACAGACTTAGAAGGTACTCTATTCAAGATGTATACTGCGGTCTTAGGGCATGACCCTAGAAGAAAATAGGTAACTCTGTGAAGTACATCATGGACCATACCATATAAAATAAGGTATGATTCCTTCTTTTGGCTACACCATTTAACTATGGTGTATAAGGAGGGATCATTCAGAGAGAATCTTCTTTACTTTAAGATAGTCTAGAAATTCACTGGATAAGTATTCTCCTCCATGATTAGATCGAAAAATTTTTATACTCTTTTCAGTTTGTTTCTCGACTATACTTTGATACTCTTTGAATTTATCGAATGCTTTGGATTTGTGTTTCATAAGATACATATAGCCAAACCTAGATAAATCATCAGTGAATGTTATAAAATAAGAGTTTCCTCCTCTAGTCTAAGTATCATAGAACTACATATATTTGTATGTACAAGTCATAATAACTCATTTGTCCTTTCTTTATGTTTACTAAATGGAGCCTTGGTTATTTACTCATGAGACATGATTCACAAGTTCCTAATGATTCATAATTATAAGGATCAAAAATTTTTATTTTGTATAACTTGTTAATCCTGGTCTCACTAATATGATCAAGTCGACAATGTCAAAGTAAAGTATTATTTATATCTTCTCTCCTATACATTTTATTTTCATTAACATGAAATATAGTGTCATCCAAACATAGAGTCAATAGACCATCATTAAAAATGCCATGGCATATTATTTTATTAGAATATTTGATAGAGCAACCATTGCTCGTTACATCAAGATTATAATATTATTTTAATAATAAGGTATAGATATAATATTTCTAATGATCTTAGGCATATAATAATAATTTATCAATTCTAAGATCTTTCTAGAAGGTAACTTTAAAATATTTGTTCCTATAGCTTCCATTTGGATAGACTCTCCTCTAGTACCATAGAGCTCAAAGTCATCCTTCTTCAAACTCCTAATTTTCTGCAACCTCTGCAAAGATTTGCAGATATAAAAACTACAGTTGGTATCCAATACTCAAGAGTTTGAAATGAAAGAATTTAATGACAATATTGTTTGTATCTCATACATAGCTTTTAGTGCATTATTTGCTTTACAGTTGTAAGGTAAGCCTTGTAATTCCTCTTCCAATGACCTGCCTTGCTGCAATGAAAACAAGTCATCTGTTTGAAGGCCTTTTTTCCCCTTCTTCTTCTTATTTATGCCATCTTTAGGATTCAGTCTCTTCTTAGAACTCTTTTTGCCTGCCTTCTTCTTGGAGATCCCATCCACAAGAAGAAGAGGAGCCTTATCCTTCTTGATATGGCTTTCTACTATTTTGATCATATTTAATAGCTCAGGTAAGGAAGTATTTAGTTTATTCATGTGATAGTTCATGATGAACTAAGAAAATGATTCTAAAAATGATTGCAGGATTAGATCCTGACTTAACTCCCCATCCATGATAAAATCTAATTGGCTTAATCGAGTGATCAGATCAATTACTATCAACACATAAACTTGCATGGATGAACCCTCTGCCATTCTAGCATGGAATAACTGGTTAGATATCTCATATCTAGTAGTCCTACTCTGTTTTCCATAAAGCTCTTTTAAATTGAGCAATATGGATTGAGTATCCATACCATCATGCTACCTCTATAATTCATTACTCATGGAGGTAAGGATGATGCACTTGATAGTAAGAGAATCATTTTACCACATCTTGTATGCGGACTTTTCTTTCTCTGTGGCATCTTTCTCTTGACTTAGTACTATTTTTAAATTTCTCAACCAATCCACATAATTAGGACCGGTCAATTTATTTGAGTCCAATATACCACATAATGAAAGTGAAAAAACTATTTAATCTATATAATAAAAATATTACATAAGCAAACAACTCATGATGACATACATAATTAAATTATGACTTTAATTTAATTATATCTTTCATTATTTTATCGATTTTCATAACCCTCTGCTATGATAATCGAGAAATCCTAATCAATTTTTTTAGTGGGATTGAGATCTTAATTATAAAAGATTTTGTGGTTGCACAACAAATTTTTTATAAGTTCAAAGATAGGAAACTCTTTTTAATTGCATCTCATGCAATTTTCAATATATTCCCAGCCTCTAAAACTTTATAGCCTTGTATTAGGATAACAAACTATAATATTTTAGTTAAGTAGGATCCTTCATTTCTATACAGTCAAAATGAAATATAACTGCTCTTATGGTTACACAACAAAGCAGTATACCCAAAATACTATAAGTATCTCAATGCACTAGAACAATATTACATTAGTCCCCATAATAGGTCTTGTGGTTACACAACAAACCTAATATGGTTCATGACATAATAATGAACTAGCATGAAGGAAGGCCATAATGTAGTGATATAACACTAGGCACCCCAATCAAGAATTAAATTAATCTATCAATCAGGAAAGTGGGAGAGAGATAGAGGTCCACCTATTGCTTTTCTTAGATACCAATAAATTGGCCAGATCAGACAACAAAATTAATTATAAACCACGTTCTCTTTACCAATCATGAACCACTTTTTCATACACCGATCGATCAATTAGACATCAAGACTGATTCTGCTATCGGTTAATTACACTATAACTTAATATAATTTTATAGAGGACTTTAAATTGGTCTCTATGCACATTCAAATTTTAATCAAGCAATACCCATGAATTGATTATATCAATCATGACATATAAAATATATTAGCATGTAATATCATTTTAGGACAACCATCATCACATAGTAGACATTCGCCACTATACCAGGGCAACCTCACAAAATGATATACATCATAATTTAATTATGATTAATTAAATATAATCACATCATATTAATAACATGCTAATCATATCAAACATGATCATATCATATTTACAATATTGCCATTAAACTATAAGCATAACAACATATGATTTAACTTATAAAATGCTCCCGACCGTAGAATGGAAGTACCAACCAAGCCCTTGAAATCTTCAGAGCCAACACCATGACTCCTCCCATGGCCCTCAAGGCTTGGGAGCACCACAAATCCTCACAATCTCCACCTTGGTGCCCCAAGCCTTGGTGAACCCCTCGGCAATGACCTACTGCATGATCCCACTGTCCCAGCGCACTCGACAGCCCCTATGCAAACATCGCCTCTACCAATCGTCTTCAGCTGTTGTGCACCCTTGAGGCCTTTGGGATGACCGCCTCCACCACTGAAGACTTGTGCTAGCTTCTTGGCACCACCCTAAAATTGTAGAATCCCTTCTGCTTAGCAGCTGCATCACTTTCTCTAAACTTTTCTAGAGAATCTAAAGTATTTCTGCACCAGCACATGCTGTACCATCTGATACGATCTCCTTAGAACTATGCCTGTCCACTTGCACACGTCGCTCCTCCTAAAACTGTACATCATCAGTGCTCTGAACTCATATCAAATTTTCTCTCCAATTGTGAAGCCACTACTATGGAGTTCCACCTATATCTAAAGTCTACCTGATGCCACAGAAACCGACTTTATCATCAAGTCCCTCAAGGCCAACCACCCAATGCTGCACTGCTGAGCCTGCCGCTATACCTCGAACACCATCGTTGTCCCTTCGAACCCTCCGCACTCTACAGCCCTCTTCGAAGACATCTCGGATACCTCCGCAATCCACGGGCACCTTTGAAATCCAAGAGCTCATCCAACTCTTTTAAATCCAGCGACTGAACCTTAGGGAATTTCACCCAAGCCTACTCTTCTGCCCCTACACCAGCCATTGCTTCAGTTATGCCCGGAGAACAATCCTCCACTTAAACCGCTACTCTCCTTGGTGCTCCTATAGAAGATACCTGATCCATGATTCTCCCGACTTCCTGAGACCTCTTGGCACTCTCTAAGACCTCCTGACTCTCCTTGAGACCTGCACCCAATTTCTCAAGATACCACTGACACTCTCTACTAAGATAGACTCTTCAGCTACTGCACCACTGAGCCTCTCTCAATCCCTTGCTTCCAGGGTAGCGCTCCTACAGCACTCCAGCGCTCCCGGACTTGGCTCTATGCTGCTCTACAGCTATCCAGCCCTAACCTGCTGGACCTCCATGGATCTTCCATCTCCATCACTCCCAAGGCTTCGTAAATCCAAGCTCTGATCGAACTGCTGAATACATCTCCGACTACATCCCCCATCTTGCAGACACTAAAGGATGTATAGTCGCTTCTTCAGCCTTCCTTCGACCATTATCCCTTGGAAAATCTCTCTTCAACAGCCCTACACTGCCCATCTTCCTAGAGAACTCTGATGCTCTCCGTTGAGATACCTTCCTTAACTGCTGCATCACTGAGCCTTTCTCAACCCTGCATCTCCATGGAAGCGCTACTGCAGCACTCCAGCGCTCCCTGCCTGTCACATAACCATCATACACCCTGACCTTTCCACCAAGACCGATTAGCAAATCATGCACCAAGTCCTTCCATCCCAAGAAAATCTCTTCTCGTTAATCCTTTCAACCTTCACCTTCAACTCGCTACTCTCGGTTGGCCAAACCATGGCAATAACATGGTAGATTTGAGACGTAACATGAAATCCTTGTGCAGATTTCTGATTTTACTTTACATGACTTCTCCTTCGCTTCCATGCATCATCAAGCTCTGAAACTTGTCTTTGATACCATCTTGTCATCGATAATGTTTCAGGCATCACCTAGCTCTGATACCATGTTGAGGACCCATGATATCACTTGAATGCCAATCATCTTGACATCACAAGCATCGATATCATGGTGCGGAAGCTCTTGATCTCTAGCATGGACTTGAAGGTACCAGTGATATTCTCTATGGGCAGCAAACCACCGATCCTCCACCTGAATCTGTGATGGTGTGCCTCCCTCAGGCTTGAGGGAGATGCCTTCTTTTCTAGGGCTTCTTCAAGAACCTAGGGCAGCAACTCTAGAGAGAAGAGAAGAAGAGAGTTGAGGGAGAAAAGATCTGTGTTCCACACTTTTTTGAAACCCTAATACAACCTATGTATTTATACATAGCCATTAGGCCCGACCAAAAAACTCCCTGGCTAACCCAATACATGAAAGCACTCACCGAGCCCATGTACACCCATGTCTCCCATGCTCTCATCCTTTGGATCTAGACCTGATCCATACATGAATTAACCATCTTAAGACCTCTCAAACTAGGCCTTAAGACCCTTAAGATCAACCCGGATCCTAGCCCAAAATAGACCCTCATGTAACTCTACCCGTGCATTGAGCCGGCTTAATCTCAGCACTGAGCCAACTGAGTTTCACTGGGTTGGCTCAGTCTAAAACTGAGCCGATCCAGTCCTATACTGTGCCAGCAGTCCCAAATGCACAGCTCTCTATTTTTCCTATGCTTTGAGACTTAGCCAACCCAGTTTTGGACTGAGCTGGATAACCTGCAGAAAATCTTTTTTCTATAATCTTGATTTCCTAGCTTTGGTTTCTTACTTCACCTTGTGTCCCAGGTCTACGAAGCACCAACCAAGCCCCTAAAATCTTCAAAGCCAATACCCTGACTCCTCCCATGGCCTACCAAGGCTTGGGAGCACCATAAATCCTCACACATTTTCTGCAGGTTAGCCGGCTCAGTCCAAAACTAGGTCGGCTAAGTCTTAGAGCACAGGCAAAATAGAAAGATCGAGTTTTAGGACTGCAGCCATGGCACAGAACTGGGCTGGCTCTGAAAAATTGAGCCAACCTAGTGGAACCTAGCTGGCTCAGTGTTGAGACTGAGCTGGATCAGTGCACTAGTAGAGTTACGTGAGGGTCTATTTTAGGCCAGGGTTTGGGTTGATCCTAGGGGCCTTAAGGCCTAGTTTGAGAGGTTTTAAAGGGGCTAATTCATGTATGGATTGAGATTAGATCCAGGGGATGAGAGCATGTGAGACTTAGGCTCAGTGAGTGCTTTCATATATTGGATTAGCCTAAGGGAGTTTTTAAGCTGGAGTTTATTAGGATTCGTGTGGAAATTCTAGGGTATATAAACTACGACATTATAACTTTTACAATAGAAAAGAATACAATTGAGCTTTTCTCTCTAACTCTCTTTCTCTCTGGTTCTAACACCAAAATCCTAGCTTCTCTCATCTTTCATAGATTTAATTCAGTTTGTTGGACTAACACCCAGGTTCACGCAAGAGATCAGATCTATGGCTGTGGCTCCGAGCAGTCATAGGAATAACAATTGGTATCAAAGCAAGGTTGAGCATGGAGGAAGAAGATCAATTTTTAGCAGAGATCAGCAGCGAGATTCAGATCTAAATGCTTTCTCCAAGCTTCGTGAGGAAGAAAGAGATCATAGGACTGCTGTCAGTCAAGGTATTTCTTAGATCTATTTGTTTGCTGTTATTTGATTCGGATTTATCATGAAAAATAGTGGGTTGAAGGTAGGATTAGAGAAGTTTGATGGAAAGAAAAATTTCACGATGTGGATGGCAAGGGTGGAGGATCTGATGGTTCAGATGAGGTTGGATTCGATCTTGAAAGATAGGTCAGAGGAGATCACAGATAAGGAGTGGGTGTCCTTGGAGAAAAGGGCATGTGCCATGATTAGGGCTTGTTTGGCGGATGAGGTTTTGTATAGTATGTTGGAGGAGAGAACATCCAAGGGATTATGGTCGAGGTTGTAGTAGTTGTACATGGGGAAGAACATGGGCAACAAGTTGATGCTAAAGAAGCAACAGTATAGCCTTCGGATGCAGGAGGGCGAGGATGTTGTGGGGCATATTCAGCGGTTCGATCGGATGAGCAGGGACTTGCTCATTATAGGGATGTATTTAGAAGAGGAGGACAAGAGTCTATTGTTGCTGTATTCACTATCCGGGAGCTTTGATCCATTAGTGACAACTTTGCTGTATGGTAAGGAGACACTGGGGTACGAGGAGATCATATTAGTGCTCAAGTCCAACGAGCTGTGGAAACGGATGATGAAGAGGGAGCTCTTCTAGGAGAGTCTTGTGGTTTCAGAGAAGCATAGGAAAGAAAAGAAGAAGGATGAATAGAGGAGCAACAAGGGATCCAAGAGATGCTTCAAGTGTGCAGAAGCAGGGCACTTTAAGTGGGAGTGTCCGCTTTGGAAGAAGTGCAAGGGAGGAGAAAGGTCGGATTTCATTAGTACAGTTGCTAAAAATGAAAATTCGGATGAAATCTTGATGGTCTCAGAGGAGTCTGCGTGGTGCGGTGTATCTGAGATGGTTTTGAATAGGTCTGCAGAGTGCAGTGGGTCCAAAGAGGTAGCGACGGTGTTCGAGGTACCGCTGCAGGCCCAGCAGTGCAGCATTGGGTGGTTGGCCTTGGGGGACTCGAAGATAGATTCGGCTTCTACAACATCAGGAGGACTCTTTAGTTCCAGGTGGAGCACCAAGTAGAGATGGCTTCATAGGTGGAAAAAGCTGTGACACGGGTTCAGAGCAGAGGGGTGCAGAGGGAGGACCTATATCCCTACACCAGTGCTAGGACTGTACAGATCTAGGTGGAGAGGATTGTGCAGGAAGATAGGCGTGGCTCTGAGGGGGTAGTGTCAGATGGAGCATCAGGATATATGGCAAGTGTCGGTAAAGGAACATTGCATGATCTCTCGGGAAGTCCAAGATAAGTGATGCAGTTGCCAAGCAGAAGGATACCTACAACTCCAAAGGTGGTGTACAGAAATAAGCCAAGCACTTCAGCGGTGGAGGCGGTCATCCCGAAGGCCTCAAAAGGAGCTCAGCAGTTGAAGAAGAATGGATAGTGGCAAGATGAGCACGAGGGGCTATCAGGACATGTACGGACAGTAGGGTCGTGCAGAAAGATGTTGCTAGGTGTGCAAAGGCTTGGGTGCACCAAGATGGAGATTGTAGGTGGTGTGGTACTCCCAAGCATTGGGAGGCCTCGGACGGAGCCAGGGTGACGGCTCCAGGGAGGCTAGGATAGGAGTTGTTCTAGGGTGGAGGTGGCATGTAGCTCTCTACGGGCTTAAGGTTTGGATATTGAGGGCCTCAAGGGGCATGGTTGGTGCTTCAGAGATTTGAGATTCAAGGTGGAGCAAGAAACCAAAGTTAGAGAATGAAGACTGCAGAAAGAATATTTTCTGCTGGTTAGTCAGCTCAGTCCAAAATTGGATCGGCTAAGTCTCAGAGCATAGATAAAATAGAAAGGTCGAGTTTTGAGACTGCAGGCACCGCACATGATTGGGCTAGCTCAGTTTCAGACTTAGCCAACCTAGTGGAACATAGCCGGCTCAGTGCTGAGACTGAGTCGGCTCAGTGCACTGGCAGGGATATGCGAGGGTCTATTTTGGGCTAGGGTCTGGGTTGATCATAGGGGTCTTAAGGCATAATTTGAGAGGTCTTAAGCGGGCTAATTCATGTATGGGTTTAGATTAGATCCAGAAGATGGGAGCATGTGAGACTTGGGCTCGGTGAGTGCTTTCATGTATTAGGTTAGCCTAAACGAGTTTTTGAGCTGAGGTTTATTAGGATTCATGTGGAAACTCTAGAGTATATAAACCAGGACATTGTAACTTTTATAATTGAAGCGAATACAATGGAGCTTTTCTTCCTAACTCTCTTTTCTCTAGTTCTAACACTAAAATCCTAGCTTCTCTTATCTTTCTTAGATCTTCTTCAGTTTGTTGGATTAACACCCAGGTTCACGCAAGAGATCGGATCTACGGTTGTGGCTCGCAGCCGTAGGAACAACATGAAGCAATATTCTGGGCATGGTGAGCTTCATAAATTAGAGATCAGATTTGGGTACATCATGATTAGAGAATCATTGGACCAGAGTTGTCCACTCATCGATTGATCCATCACCAATAACTATTAGGTGAGGTGGTGAGCTAGTCGATGGGACCACACCATCCACTAGAAATCTATAATCGCGGAGATTTTCACATCTCTGCTAAGAGAGTGTAGGGATCCGAGTAAATAGTAGAAGCCTAATTTATTTAAAAATTACATTCTTAAATAAATTGATTAAGTCTAAGTATAAAATCTAATTAGAAACTTTGACTCTCTACAGAAAAATGTTTGCATCCAACCTACTAGCCTGTATCCTAGACACGCATAGACTGACTAGACCCAACTACAAGGATTGGCTTCGAAAATTCAAAATAATTTTGGGTTTCGAGAAATTGACTTTTGTGTTGGAATGAGATCCTCTACCAGTCCATCCATCCATTGAATAGAGAGCATCTCTGAAAAAATGGATGAATGAAGATAATCAAGCTATGTATTATATGATGGGCTTGATGTTTGATGTGCTCCAGCGATAACATGAAGACATAAGGACTAGCCACCAAATGTTGGCTCAACTGCAAGAGTTGTTTGGTGAATAGAGTGATGCGGGAGCATCCGAGACTACTGATCAATCCTTAAGTCCTGAGCAGATTCCTTCGGCAAAACAAACACTATCGGTACTTATTCATGCCAAGACTAACTTCGGTTACAACTTGCTTCGATGGGTTAAGGAATGATGATACCAATATCAAAATTCATTGCTGATCGATGATATATCAAAGGGGAGTTATTCAGGATAAGTTCCATAGTGATTTAATGCTCTTTGGAAGTAGATATTTGCTAGTTATTGTTGGTGGACGAATTTTGAAGGCTGAAGAGATAAGACTCCTAGTCCCCATGTCATTTATTGCATTCCCTAGTTCCTAGACCTTTAATGCTATTTCAGTTTTGTTTAGTCTTTAATGTTTGGGTAGTTCCCATGTTGTTTTCAATTCTGAGTCTAATATCTATATAATGAGACATATTCTCATTTTGTAAGCAGACTGGTTGAATGAATGAAAATTCCTCTTTGTGAGTTGAATTATTATCTCGATTCTTTATCCAACGTCGTTGGTGGTGAATCAAACAGTTCTTTATCCTTGGCCGGTGGAATTTCCTTTAAGCCTTGGTGGTGAACTGCAACTATCTCAGTCCTTTATCCTTGGCTGGTGGCTTGTGCCTTTAGGCTTAGGTGATAAACCTCCCATATCCTCGAGTTACACACATCCCCACAAACACAGTGCCTCGTCCACTTCCTCCCAGAATCGCTCACTCCATAGAGCTTATTTGTGGAAACTCAAACACGAAAGTTGTAGATCTACGAGTCCTTGATCTGTGACTTTTGGAATCGGGTCAATCCGACCTGTATTGAGGAAGTTACGCCCATTTTCCCAAAATCGCGCAATCCTGAAATTTTCTGTTCGGAGTCGCTCGCCCACGCACGCATCATAGAGTCATGTAGCCAACTATCAAGTCATTAAGAGACTTTTTAAGGCTCAGATGCATGATGGATAGTCGGTCCAAGATCATTATCTAATGATGATCAAGAACTTAGAAGAGCTTGAGAAGCTTGATGTCAAGTTAGATCAGGATCTATAGATTAATATAATTCTGCAGTCTTTGACTGTTGGGTATGGGCAGTTCATTATGAACTATATCATATGCATAAACTTTAAAATACTATGGCTGAACTTATGAACATGCTGGTTACTGCTGAGCTATCTATGAAAGGTTCTAAAGGCTCAGCGCTTGCTGTGGAGCAGACTTCTTCCAAGAGAGTTTTTTGAAAAGAAAAAGTCTATGAAGAAGCAGAAGATGGAAGGTGGGAAGAAGAAAAAGTCAAAGCTGAAGAAGAAGGCTGCTGACAAGGAAAAGTATTTCCATTGCAATATTGATGGCCACTGGAAGCGGAACTGCCCTCTATACCTAACTAGCCTAGAGAACAAGAAGGAGATAGGTCCTTCTGGAGGTATGCTCGTTATAAAATCTAATCTTATGATTTCTTCTACATCTAGTTGGGTGCTTGACTCTAGTTCTAGTGCTCATCTATGCATTTCTATGTAGGATCTTGAGGATAGCAAGAGGTTGAGGGATGGTGAGATCCTGCACGTCAGAAATAGAGCAAGAGTTTTTGCTATGGTCGGAGACCCTATCCTCTTCGACTACCATCAGGATTAGATTTAGTGCTTAGGGACTATTTTTATGTACCGGTAGCGAGCAGAAATTTAATTTTTGTTTCATGTTTAGCATAGGAAGGCTATGTAATTAGTTTTCTTAAGAACCATTATAATATTCTTTATGAAAGAAATATAATTGTAAGTGGTTTTCTTATAAATGGTCTCTATCAATTACATATTGATGTTTCTATTTTAAATATCGAGCAAAATGTGGATGCCATAGGATCAAAGCGATCTAGAGATAGTCTAAATGATAGGTATCTTTGGCACCTTAGGCTAGGTCATATAGCTGAAGACGTGATTAACAAATTGAAGAAATCCAGACTATTGAGTTTGTTGGACAAGGAAAAAAGGCCATAAACCTACTTGTCCTAGTACATACTGATGTGTGCGGCTCATTTGATGTATAGGCTAGGGGCAACTACATCTACTTCATAACCTTTACTGATGATCTATCTTGATATGGGTATGTGTATTTGATATGACATAAGTCTAAAGCTTTTGAAAAGTTTAAAGAATTCAAACTCTAAGTAGAAAAATAAATAGGAAAACCCATTAAGATACTTCGATCAGATTGAGGAGGTGAATATCTTAGTAGAAAATTTCTAGACTATCTTAAGGACAATGGCATAGTCTCATAATGGACTCCACCTGAAATGTCTCAACTTAATGGAGTTTCACAATAGAGAAATTAGACCTTATTAGGTATGGTCCGATCCATGATGAGCTTCACGGACCTTCCTGAGTTTCTTTGAGGAGATAGTCTGATGACCGTAATATATCTACTGAATAGAATTTTCTCTAAAATTGTTCCTACCACACCGTATGAGATATGGCATGGTAAGAAATCAAGTCTTAGTCATCTCAAAATTTGGGATTATCCAACTCATGTCAAGAGACAACAGGTGGACAAATTACATTCTAGGTCCTTCAGAGCTTGATTTATAGGATATCCTAAAAAATCTTTAGGATAT
Organism: Cocos nucifera; assembly: GCA_006176705.1. Taxonomy (NCBI): domain Eukaryota; kingdom Viridiplantae; phylum Streptophyta; class Magnoliopsida; order Arecales; family Arecaceae; genus Cocos; species Cocos nucifera. The sequence continues at coordinate 110,633 of QRFJ01003396.1, read as the reverse complement.
TATTCTATCTTTCTGAAGACCACAATGTGATTATGAGTCGATATGTCATTTTTCTTGAAAAATATTTTATTCAAGATGGTGGCATCGGGAGATAAATAAGGCTCGAGGAGAAGGTCTCAGAGCCAACCCAGATACTACCACTTCCACCTCATAGATCAAATAGGATCTTTCGACCTCTCTACAATAGGATGTAGAGAAAATATTTCTCACAAGAAATGGGGTTCATGGTGATGATCCCAAAACCAATGATGAGGCGATATCAGATATCGACTCTAAGAAATGATTAGAGGCAATGAGGTCAGAAATTGACTCAATGTGTTCAAACCAAGTCTGGACCTTGGTAGATCTATCTAAAGGTATGGTACCTATTGGATGTAAATGAATTTTCAAGAGAAAGATAGGTGCCGATAGAAATGTAGAGATATTCAAAGCAAGGCTTATAGCGAAAGGGTATAGTCAACGTGAAGGCATTGACTATCAGGATACCTTTTTGCCATTAGCCATGCTCAAATTCATCCAAACATTGCTTGCTGTTGTAGTCTATTTCGATTATGAAATATGGCAAATAGACGTGAAAATGGTATTCTTAAATAGATATATGGAGGAAGATATCCATATGGAACAACTGCTTGGTTTCACATCCAGTGATGGTAATCAGAAGGTTTGCAAGTTACAAAGGTCCATATAGGGATTTAAGCAAGCATCTTGGAGTTGGAATGCTCATTTCAGTGATGTATCAAATTGTTTGATTTCATCAAATACGAGGAAGAGTTCTATGTTTTTGAAAAGTTCAGTGGAAGTGCTATTATCTTTCTCGTACTGTATGTGGATGACATCCTCCGAATTAGGAATGATATTCCTATGTTGACTATAATCAAAATATGATTGTCTAAGGAGTTCTCTATGAAAGACGTAAGAGCAGCATCCTTTGTTAGGATTTGACACCTCAAATTTGATCCACAGCAAGAAAAGAATCAATTTTCAGCACAGCAGTCAGGTTTACTCTTATACATGATCGAGTTGGCTCAGATTGAGATCGAGCTAGCTCGAACCACAGCCAAGCCTACTCTCTTAGGCAGATAGATAGTAGGAGTCTAGGCGAGATGCAATTGAGCCAGCTCGACCCCTGATTGAGCCAACTCGATGGAGGCGAACAGAATACGATGGGATTTTTTTTGGACTCAGATTGTGATTAATCCAAGGGGTCTATGGGAGTTGCACGTGGACCATAGGATCTAGTGGCTATGAAGGATTGTGATCATGATCTGAAGGTTGAAAAATATTTCAAGACTCCATCAAGGATATGTTTAACTCATATTAAGAGAACGAGCCCTGTTAGAACTCTTGTGAGCTGCTAAAAAGAGGATTCTTGTCCTTTTTAAAGGGCTGAGGTGCTATGCAGCAGAAAAGAGGTGGCGTGTGTGGCATGAGAGGCATGTAAAGAGGCTTAGACAGCCATCAATTGGAGCTTAACAGAGTGTTGAGTATGTGTGGCCCGCGAGAGAGAGAAGCAACAAGTGCATAGCATCCAACGATGAGGCTGTGAGGATAAAGCATCAGAGCCAGGAGGAGTCAAGTTATACCAGGGGTTGCTATGGTGGTGACCAAGTTAGAAGAAGGGCACAATCAAGGTGGATGCTCTCATGTACAAGGAGAAGACTAGGGTGTTGGTCTTGCTAGCATCGCTCTCCCCTTCGTATGAGTCCTTGGTGACTGCTCTTCTAGTAGGAAAGACCACCATCAAGATGGATGAGGTCACTACAACGATTCTCCAGAATGAGGTTCTTAGGAGGGAGAACCCAGGTTCAAGCTTGGATGGTGGCAGCTCAGCTTTGGTGGCTTCTAGAGGAGCAGGAGGCAGTAGACGGAGCGGCAGAGGATCGCATGGAGGATGATCTAGGTCCAAGATGAGGGATCCTAGCAAGATCAGATGCTACAGGTACGACATGTTGGGGCATTGAGTTAAGGATTGCCCATAACTCAAGGATAGGATGAGGGCTACTGCAACGATGGCCGATAGAGAGTCAGAGGATGATGTCTTGGAGATATCGATGAGGTATCTAGTTCTTTCCAATAGTGGATTTTAGATTCTGCATGCATATATCATGTTTGTTGCAGAGAGGAGCAGTTTGACTCCCTAGAGAGCAGTGAGGGCACTACTTATCTGCCAGATGGATCAAGCTGTACGATCAGAGGCATCGGGATGGTCAGCTAGAAGACACATGATGTTGCAGTGAGAAGATTGGTGGGGTCCGATATATATCCAATTTTAGGCAAAATCTTATCTCACTGTGCAGACTAGATTCAAACGGCTACAGGTGGGTAGCTGGTGATGGAATCCTAAAGGTCATGCACGGCAATAGGATGATATTAGAGGGGAAGAAGAAGATAAAAAAATATTACTATCTGGCAAGAAGTCCAGTATGAGGTGGAGCTTCAGAAGCCAGAGGAAGCCCAATGCAAGATGGAGCTTCAGGTGGAGATGGATCGAGCACGAGATGGAAGACTTGGGAGGATGAGAGATGACGTCGCAGAGTGAACTTCCTATTTCCATAGGAGAATTTCTAGAGCAGATCTTAGGTCAGGAGGATCACAGTTATTGATGGAGGTGGGATCGAACGGTCTGGCTCGACTCCCATGTTTGCCCCATCCATAATCAGCAGGCATGTCCAAGGGTATCGAGGCGAGATGGATCACAAGCTCTCAAAATCAGGTGGAGGCCAAATGTCGAGTCATGGTGAAGATTGTTAGGATTTGATGCCTCAAATTTGACCCATAGCAAGAAGAGAATCTATTTTCAGCATAGCAGTCGGACCGGCTCTGATACGCGGTCGATCCAGCTTGGATTAAGATTGAGCCATCTCGAACCACAGTCAAGCTGGCTCTCTTAGAAAGACAGACAACAGAAGTTTAGGTGAGATGCACTCAAGCTAGCTCGATCCCTGATTAAGCTAGCTCGACGAAGACGAACAGAACACGATAGGATTTTTTTGTTTGGACTCAGATTGTGATTAATCCAAGGGGTCTATGGGAGTTGTGCATGGACCACAGGATCCAGCAGCCATGGAGGGTTGCGGTCATGATCTAATGGTTGAAAAATATTCCAAGACTCTATCAAGGACATGTTTGACACATATTAGGAGAACGAGCCCTGTTAAGGCTCCTGTGAATTGCTGAGAAGAGGATTCTCATCCTATTTAAAGGGCTAAGATGCTGTGGAGCAAACAAAAAAGAGATGGTGTATGTGGCTTGAGAGGCATATAAAGAGACTTAGGTAGCCACCAAGAGGAGCTTGATAGAGTATCAAGTATATGCAGCCCATGAGAGAGAGAAGCAACAGGTGCATAGCATCTGGCCAGGAGGTTGTAAGGACAGAGCATCTTGTAGCTTCTGTGGGTCTTCTTAGGATTACTTTGAGAGCATCGTATGGGTGAGTGCTTCTAGATCCTGAGAGAGAGGGTTGGAGAGTTAAGATTGTATCTCCTCTATTGTTCTTTCTCGATAGTGAAATATTGCATGTCCCATGGACGTAGACACTTGGGCCGAACCACGTATATGGTTGTGTTCATTTATCTTCTTCTATCTTTCCATAGCAACAGGTGGTGCCATATCTCCTATAGGTGATCTTGGGTAGGTGATACATGTTCTGTAGTGGTTGATCTACCCTAATAGTGGTATCAAAGTGAGTTGATACCACAACAATTGGTATCAAAGTGAGTTGATACCACAACAAGTGGTATCAAAGCCAGGAGGAGTCAGGTTGTACCAGGGGCTGCTGTGGTGGTGATCAAGTTAGAGGAAGGGCACAATCAAGGTTGATGCTCTGATGTACAAGAAGAAGACTAGGGTGTTGATCTTGCTAGCATTGCTCCTTCCTTCGTATGAGTCCTTGGTGACCACTCTTCTAGTGGAAAAGAGCACTATTAAAATGGACGAGGTCACTACAGCGATAACCTAGAATGAGGTTCTTAGTAGGGAGAACCCAGTGTCGATCTGAGATGGTGGCAGCTCAGCTTTGGCGGTTTCTAAGAGAGTAGGAGGCAGTAGACGGAGTGACAAAGGATCATGAGGAGGATGATCCAGGCCCAAGATGAGGGATCCTAGCAAGATCAGATGCTACAAGTGCGACGAGTTGGGGCATCGAGTCAAGCATTGCCCATAACTTAAGGATCTGACGAGGGCTACTGCAACGATGGCCAATAGCGAGTCAGAAGATGATGTCCTAGAGATATCTGATGAGATATCTATTTTTTTCGAGTAGTGGATTTTAGATTCTACATGCACATATCATGTTTATTGCAGAAAAAAGCAGTTTGACTTTCTGAAGAGTAGTAATGATACTGTTTATCTACTGGATGGATCGAGTTGTGCGATCAGAGGTATCGGGATGGTCAACTAGAAGATACATGATGGTGTAGTGAGGAGATTGGGGGAGGTTCAATACATACCCGATTTTAGGCAGAATCTTATCTCATTGAGCAAACTGGATTCAAGCTACAGGTGCGTAGCTGGTGATGGAATCCTAAAGATCATGCACAGCAATAGGATGATATTGGAGGGAAAGATGAAGACTAGAGGACATTACTATTTGGCTGGAAGCCCAATATGAGGTGTGTAAGCCCACCAACTGGCATCACCTAACTCTGATACCAATTGAAGGAATCATGGTATCGCTCGAATGCCAATCATTCTTGGCATCACAAGCCCCGATATCATGTTGCGAAAGCCCCCCTGATCTTTAACACGGACCTGAAGAAACCTGTGACGTTCTCTATGAGTAGCAAACCATCAATCCTCCACCTGGATCTATGATGGGGTGCCTCCCTCCTTGGGCTTGAGGGAGATGCCCCCCCTCTCTAGGGCTTCTTCAAGAATCCTAGGGAGAAAATCAAGAGAGAAGAGAAGAAGATAGAGTTGAGGAAGAAAAGATCTGTATTCTACAACATTCATAAAACCCTAATACAATCTATGTATTTGTACATAGCCATTAGGCTCAACCAAAAAACTCCCTGGCTAACCCAATATATGAAAGCACTCACCAAGTCCATGTACACCCATGTCTCCTATGCTCTCATCCCTTGGATCTAGACCTGACCCGTACATGAGTTAGCCCCCTTAAGACCTCTTGAACCAGGCCTTAAGACCCCTAGGATAAGTCTCTATCCTAGCCTAAATAGAACCCACACATAACTTTGCCCATAGATTGAGCTGGCTCAGTCTCAACACTGAGCCAACTAACCTAAGGCAAGGTCGGCTCAATTTTAGACTGTGCCGGCCTAGTTTTTGTGCCATGCATGCAGTCCCGAATGCGATCTTCTATCTATCCGGTGCTCTGAGACTTAGTCGACCTAGTTTCAAACTGAGCCAGCTAACCTACAGAAAGCTTTTTTTCTGTAGTCTTCAATCTTCCGACTTTGGTTTCTCGCTATACCTTGTGTCCCAGATTTTCAAAGCTCCAACCAAGCCCCTTTAGGTCCTCAATACCTGAACCTCGAGCTCGTAGAGAGCTACATACTACCTCCATCCTAGGATAACTCCTATCCTAGCCCTAGGACTGCACCTATCCTAGTCTCCCTGGAGCTCTCACCTTGGCTCCGCCTGTGGCCTCCACACCACCGACAATCTCCACCTTGATGCGCCTAAGCTTTAGCACACATGGCAACATCCTCCTGCACGATCTCGCTATCCCTGCATACCTTGATAGGCCCTCGTGCTCACCTTGCCACTACCATTCTTCTTCAGCTACTGAGCTCCCTTTGAGGCCTTCGAGATGACTGCCTCCACTGCTGAAGTCTTTGGCTAGTTCCTCTGCACCACCTTTGGAGTTGTAGATATTCTTCTACTTGGCAGTTGCATCACTTGTTCTGAACTTCCCTAGAGATCATGCAACATTTCTTTACTGACACTCGCCGCATATCCTGATGCTCCACCTGACACTATCCCCTCAGAGCCACGCCTGTCTCCCTGCGCAATCTCTCCACCTGGATCTATACAGCCCCAGCACTGGTGCTGGGATATAGGTCTTCCCTTTGCATCCCTCTGCTCCAAACCTATGTCAAAGCTTCCTCCACCCATGAAGCAACCTCTGCCTGATGCTCCACCTGGAACTGAAGTCCCCCTGATGCCATAGAAGCCGACTCTATCTTCGATTCCCCTAAGGCCAACCATCCAATGCTGCACTGCTGGCCTGCTGCTATACCTCGAACACCGTTGCTACCCCTTTGAACCCTCCATGCTCCGTGGACCCCTTCGAAGCCATCTTAGATACCTCCGCAACCTGCGGTCACCTTCGAAACCCAAGAGCTCATCCAACTCTTGTGAATTCAGCGACTAAACCCTAGAAAAATTTATCCTAGTCCTTCTCTTCTGCCCCTACATCAACCATCACTTCAGTTGCACCTAGAGAACCATCCTCCAGCTGAACTATGACTCTCCCTACTGCCCCCATAGAAGAAACCTAATCCATGATACTTCATGCTGCTTGATGCGCCTGATGCTCTCTGAGACCTCTTGGCTCTCCCTGAGACCTGCACTCAGTCTTCCTGAGATGCCCTTAACACCATCTACTGAGATACCTCTCTCAACTACTATACCGCCGAGTCTCTCCCAGCCCTATGCTTCTAGGGAAGTGCTACTGGAGCACTCCAACTCTCCCTAGCCTTGTCTCTACGTCCCTCTACAGTCGCCCAGTCCTAACCTGCTGGACCTTCATGGATCATCCATCTCCATCATCCCCAAGGCTTCACAAATCCATGCTCTAATTGAACTATTGAATGCGCCCCCAAATACTTTCCCACCTTTCTGACACCAAAGGATGTATAGTCACTTCTTCAGCCTTTCTTCGACCATTAGCCCTTTGGAAATCTCTCTTCAATAGCCCCACACTGCTAATCTTCCTAGAGAACTCTGATGCTCTTTGCTGAGATACCTCCCTCGGCTGCTGCACCATCAAGCCTTTCTCAACCCCACATCTTTAGGAAAATGCTACTGCAGCACTCCAGTGCTCCATGCCTGTCACATAACCATCATACATCCCAGCCTTTCCACCAAGATCGATCAGCAAATCATGCATCCAATCCTTCCACCTTAGAAAAATTCCTTTTCGATAATCCTCTCAACCTCCACCTTAAACCCACTGGTCCTAATTGGCCAAACCATAGCAACAACAAAAATTGAGTTGAGACATACCATGAAATCCTTGTGTAGATTTTTGATTTTATCTTGTACGACTTCTCCTTCCCTTCCATGCACCATCAGGCACTGATACCAAATGTAAGCCCACCAATTGGCATCACCTCACACTGATACCATTGAAAAAACCAAGGTATCGCTCGAGCGCCAATCATCGTTGGCATCACAAGCCCCGATACCATGTTGCGGAAGTCCCTGATCTTTAGCATGGATCTGAAGGAACCTATGATGTTCCCTATGAGCAGCAAACCACCTCCATCTGGATCTATGATGCGGTGCCTCCCTCCTTGGGCTTGAGGGAGATGCCCCTTCTCTCTAGGGCTTCTTCAAGAACCCAAGGGCGGTAACTCTAGAGAGATGAAAAGAAGAGAGAGTTAAGGGAGAAAATATCTATATTCCACAACATTCATGAAACCTAATACAACCTATGTATTTATACATAGCCATTAGGCCCGACAAAAAAACTTTTCGGCTAACCCAATACATGAAAGCACTCACCGAGTCCATGTACACTCATGTCTCCCATGCTCTCATCCTCTGGATCTAGATCCGACCCATACATGAGTTAGCGCCCTTAAGACCTCTTAAATTAGGCCTTAAGACATCTAGGATAAGTCCTTATCCTAGCCCAAATAGAACCCACGCGTAACTCTGCCCGCAAACTGAGCCGGCTCAGTCTCAGCACTGAGCCGACTAACCTGAGTTGGGATCGGCTCAGTTTCAAACTGAGCTAGCCCAGTTTCTATGCCATGCCTGCAGTCTCGAATGCGACTTTCTATCTATCCTTTGCTCTGAGGCTTAGTCGATCCAGTTTCAAACTGAGTCGGCTAACCTGTAGAAAGCTCCTTTCCTGTAGTCTTTAATCTTTTGGCTTTGGTTCCTCGCTCCACCTTGTGTCCCAGGTTTTTGAAGCTCCAACCAATTCCCTCAAGGTCCTCAATATCTGAACCTTAAGCCCATAGAGATCTACATGCCACCTCGACCCTAGGACAACTCCTATCCAAGTCCTAGGACTGCACCTATCCTAGTCTTCCTGGAGCCCTCACCCTGGCTTCGCTCGTGGCCTCTCAAGGCTTGGGAGCACCACACTACCTACAAGGTGGAGCTTCAGGAGTCAAAGGGAGCCCAGTGCAAGATGGAGCTTCAGATGGAGATGGATTAGATACGAGACAGGAGACTCAGGAGTATGAGAGGTGACATCATAGAGTGAAGTTTCTATTACCATAGAAAAATTTCTCGAGTAGATCTTAGGTTAGGAGGATCACAGCCATTGATGGAGGTGGGATCGAGCAGCCTGGCTCGACTACCACATTTGCCCATTCATGATCAGTAGGCATACCTCAGGGCATGGGGGCAAGATGGATCACAAGCTCTCAAAGTCAAGTGGAGGCCGAATATCGAGTCGAGGTGGAGATTGTTAGAATTTGACATCTCAAATTCGATCCACAATAAGAAGAGAATTAGTTTTCAGCACAGCAGCCGGGCCGACTTTGATACACGATTTAGCTAGGACTGAGATCGAGTCAACTTGGACCATAGTCGAGCCAACTCTTTTAGGCAAACAAATAGCAGGAGTCTGGGTGAGATGCAACCGAGCCAGCTCGACCCCTGACCGAGCTGGCTCGACGAAGGCAAATAAAACATGACGGGGTTTTTCTATTTGGACTCGAATTATGATTAATCCAAGAGGTCTATGGGAGTTGCACATGGACCACCGGATCCAGCAGCCATGGAGGGTTGCAGTTATGATCTGAAGGTTAAAAAATATTCCAAGACTCCATCAAGGATATGTTTGACTCATATTAGGAGAATGAGTCCTATTAGGATTCCTGTGAACTACTGAGAAGAGGATTCTTATCCTATTTAAAGGACTGAGGTGCTATGGAGTAGAAAAAAGATGGCATGTGTGGCGTGAGAGGCACGTAGAGAGGCTCTAGTAGCCATCAAGAGGAGCTTGGCAGAGCACTGAGTATGTGCAACTCGCGAGAGAGAGAAGAAGCAATAGGTGCATAGCATTCGGCAAGGTGGCTGTGAGGATAGAGCATCTTGTAGCTTCTGTGGGTCTTCTTAGGATTTCTTTGAGAGCATTGTATGAATGAGAGCTTCTAGATCCTGAGAGAGGGTTGGAGAGTTGAGATTGTATCTCCTTTATTGTTCTTTCTTGGTAGTGAAGCACATGTCTCATGGACGTAGGCACTTGGGCCGAACCACATATATGGTTGTGTTCGTTTATCTTCTTCTATCTTTCCATAGCAACAAGTGGTGCCATATCTCCTACAGGTCATCTTGGGTGGGTGATCTATGTTTTACAGTTATGCATCTACCCTAACAGTGGTATCAGAGTGAGTTGATACCATAATAACTGGTATTAGAGTGAGTTGATTCCACAAGATTCTTTATTCTAGAAATTAAGGTCTATAGAGATAGACCAAATAGGATGTTGGATCTCTCATAGATGATTTATATAGCGGAGGTGCTAAAGATGTCTAGCATGGAAAACTTCAAAAGAGGTTTAGTACTCTTTAGACATGGCATTCATCTCTTTAAGAAAATATGCCCTAGCACACTTGAGGAGATTGAACACATGAGCAAGATCCCTTATGCTTCAGTAATATGGAGTCTCATGTATGCCATGCTATATACACAATCTGATATTGCCTATGCTATGAGTATCACGAGCAGGTATCAGTCAAATCCAAATGAAGAGCACTGGACTTCTATAAAATGTATCCTTAAGTACTTGAGAAGAACTTAGGATATGTTTCTAGTCTTTAGTAATGGAGAACTCCAAGTCCAGGAATATATAGACTCGAATTTTATGTCTAATAGAGATGATTGAAAGTCAATATCTGGAAGTCTGTTTATATGCAATGGTGGAGCTATTAGCTGGAGGAGTTCCAAGTAGATGGTGATAGCAGATTCCATCATAAAAGTAGAATATATCACTGCATCAGAAGTTGCAAAGAAGATGTTCTGGTATAAGAAGTTTGCCATAGAGCTCAAAGTGATGCCATCAAAAGCCGTCCCTCTATACTACGATAATAATGGTACCATAGTCTTAGCTAAGAAGCCGAGGTCTCACCAGAAATCTAAGTACATCGAGCGGTGAGACCACCACATTCATGATTATCTCGAGAAGGGATACGTCGAGATCAAGAGAGTCAACACTATAGATAATGTGACCGACCTACCAATAAAACCATTGAGCCAGTAGAAGATCAAAGCCCACCTTGAGAAGATGGGACCTAGATTTGTAGCCACTTGGCTTTAGGTCAAGTAGGAGTTTGTTAGATGTGTGCCTTAGAAGCCAGATTGACTGATACTTGTAATATACTTCTAAGGATAATTTTATAATTTTGATTATAAATTAATAAAAGGGTTATTTTCTATCATAGTGTGTATTTAAAGTGTCTATGATTTATCCATTGAGTTAATGGAAAAATAATTCATATTTTCAAGAGTTGAAAATTTAAGTTATGAATTTTTAGAATTAACTTATAAATTGCTCCTGAACATAGGATCATCATGAGGATGATGATCGATCCAAAAGGTTGGTGTATGATCGATTCCTTAGGATAGATAAGTCTTAAGTCTACGGTATGGAGAGACTAGAACAAGAGTATAGATACTCATTAGAGAATGAGGGCACCGAGCGTGACCACCTCGAGCAATCATAATGAAGTCTACCTTCTCGTCGATGACTGACTCAATGCTATAGTAGTGTGTCTAGTTGTTTAACTTGAGGTGCATTGATAGTTCACCTTGAGGGTGTTATAGTTTGAGAACACCATAACTCGATCTCTTAGCCATTCGAAATTCTGAGGTGTATGTTGGCTATAGCATGTTCGTTATAGAAATTGGATTGCACTAATAGGAGATCTATCTGCCTCGGTAGATGAGGTGTAGTCCTATGATAATCATCAGATTGAGTCCTTAAGTCCATGGCCGTGGCAGTGTGGAGATGATAGAAAGAGTTTCTATTAGGGTTTCACATTAAACTCGAATCAAATGATTAATTCATATGATGGATGTTGGGTTTGACAAGTTCACCTTAACCCTAATTCTATCGGAGCTCAAGATAGAAGAACCTAATCACACAAGTAGCTGCACCGAGAGGTTTGTTTTTAGTTCTGATGGCTTGCCACCATATACTGCTAGGTGTCACTGGTGGATTTTGGGAGCAATTAGAATGATCTTGATGATCGATCATTCTAGGTGTATGAATTAGAAAAGTTTTGGTCTATTAAAAAGTATTTCGATGATGTCCATGATGGAAATTATGATATATCTCATTACCACACAGAACTAAACCTAATTAAGTCACACAAATAAGGGTTTGAGTTTGGATGTCATCAATTGGGCTAACCCAGTTCAATTGATTTGGATTGGATCCAATTAGGTTCAAGGAAGTCATGCTAGCACATGATTGAGCCTAACATTCTCCTTCTTTAATCATTCTAGTTCATCATGGCTAAGCCAAATTTATTTGGGCTCACTCAGAGACCTTCTCTTAGTCAGACTAGAGCTTGTCTAGGTTAGAAAAGGACTCTCTTAATTCATTAGATGATTTTAAAACACCACCTACCAATTTCTGTCACCTACCATTTTCTTATTTTAGACTGGTCAAAATTGACCATGAACACTTGGACAAAGGGCCATGTCGCATGCGCCCATTGGAGAGCACCCGGGACTCTTGTCCCCCTACAAAAAGAGGAAAGAGAAAGGGTGCACACCACCCTTGGTGTGCGCCCCATGTGGATAAAAGGAGTCCCATACAGATGGGACTCTAGGGACATATGATAGAGTTGGACTCTTAGGCACAAAACTCACTGGGTTTATCCAATTTTGAAACCACTTTAGTGGATTTAATCAGATGACATCACCCCATCAATTAGATTTAGATCTAATTAAATAAAGACCTTTGATTGGCCGAGATGATGTGGCACTGCATGGCGCAGTAGGATCTATTTAAATCCTGTCTATGCTTAGGATTCTAGTGCTTCTCCTTTTCTCCATGCTGTAAGGTTGCCCTCCTCTCTTCCATGACTCCCTTTGATCCTCTCTCTCTTTTTTCCACACCCAAGGCTATCCAAGGTTCATTAGCGCCCAGATCAGGAAGAAGGCAACACTGCTGAAAGAGAAGACTGGTGCTTCATGAAAGAAGTTTCTGAAGAACTTCTAGATCAGATCTAGATCTGATCTTTGGAGCCTTGATTCAGAGGGAGAAGACCTCTAGATCTTACCTAAGTAGACTCCAGTAGAGACCAGGCACATGTGTGGCTCAATCTAGAACCTCAGGAGCATTAGGATCATCGTCAGTTTAATCAAATTATCCAAATAAGGTACATGAGATGTTCCTCATTTAGAATTAATTTTTGTATTTAATATCAGATCACCTTGATCAGATCTAAGAACTCATAGATCTGATTGGATTGTAGGTATTTTTCGAGAAAAATCTGCCTCAAATTTGATCAAATCTGGATAATCCTGTGGTGAAAAATGTTGATTTTCTTTTAGATGCTGCTTCATGGTGTACCAGCTGCCATCCTGTGCCGAGCTTTCCTGTCTACCCTGAAAGGAGCAGCGAGAAACTAGTACTCAAGTCTTAAGCTGGGTATGATTTACTCTTTCGACCAAATGAGCCATCAGTTTATGGCCCATTTTATAAGCAGCCGATATCCAAGACGAGGCTCCGATTCCCTCATCAACATAAAGTAGAAAGAAGGAGAGTCCATCCAAGATTACATCAGCCGCTTTAATGCTATTGCACTGGAGGTCAGAAACTTGGACCAGTCTATGGCCATGGCCGTACTAAAGGATGACCTTCAGAAGAATGATCTTCTATCCTCCTTGGAAAGGAAGTACCCTAGGGTTTTGTTGATATGCTGGCCCAAACTGAAGGTTATGCCCGAGTAGAGGAGGCCTTCAAGTTGAAGGATGATAAGACCATAAGAAAGCATCAGGCAGGTGAGTCCAGCAAGCCCGCATCTGAAAGCAAACCGAGTGAAGCTTGGTCGCGCTCCTGAACTCCTTTCGAGTGCAGACGAGTCCGAACTCCCCCTAGAGCTTATTGACACGAAAGCCTAGATCGAAGGGGTTGGCAAAACTCCCCTCCCAAAATATTCAACAACTATGCTCTCTTGAATGCCTCAAAGATCTTGGTGCTGATGGAGATAAGGGAGCAGCTCCCAGAGCCGAAGAGAATGCAAACTCATCCGACTAAGTGCAATTCTAAAAACTACTATCTCTACTATCATGACCATGGTCACGATATTGAAGAATGCATCCAGCTTCAGGATGAGATCGAGGAATTAATTAAAAGTGGTCGGCTGGATCGATTTATTAGGCACTGATTGAAGAGAAGAGAAGATCGTCCAAAAGTCCTACCATAGCCTGAAGCATCTCAACGGGATGAGCCACAAGAAGATCAACCTCTCCTTGGAATCATCAACACCATTGTTGGGGGACATCAGCGAGGGGATGCCAGTGCGTCGGCATAGCCAGCAAAGAAGTAGTGGACTGAAGAGCCCATCTCTTTCGCTAAAGAAATTTTCTAGGAAGTTTAGTGTCCACACAGTGACATGGTTGTAGTTACTTTAAATATTGCTGATTATGATGTACGCTATGTTTTAATTGATAATGAAAGCTTTGCTGATGTCTTATTTTATGATGCTTTTTCTAAAATATTTATACTTAATACTAGAATGGAGCCGCCAATGAATTCTCCATTGGTAGGATTCACATGTGATGTGGTGCTAGTAGGAGTAATAACATTGCCTGTGGTAGCTGGCCGATGTCCAAATCAAACTAGAGCTCAAGTCGATTTTTTCATGGTGAAAGCACCCTTTGCCTATAATACGATCCTTAGCCGACTTGGTTTGAATGCAGTCCGGGCTATGGTTTCAACTTACTATCTAAAAATGAAGTTTCCAACAAGCTATAAAGTTTGAGAGGTCAGAGAAGATCTGGCACTAGCTCGACATTTTTAGAATATTGCCTTATAGGGAGGAAGGCAAGTAGACCCCTTGTCCAGTGGATAGGCTTGATGCCCATGATGATCTATATGAAGAAAGAAGGGAACCCATCGACGATCTTATGGAGATTCCTTGGAATGATGGGAACAAAGAGCACACTGCGAAGATCGACTCCAATACGAAGGAAGAAGTTAGAATGTAACTTGTCATCTTCTTACAAAAGAATGTAGATGTTTTTGCCTGGGTACCTGCGAATATGCTTGGGATTGATGCAGAGGTCATGGAACATTACTTGGGAGTGGATCTTAAATAATAGCCAGTGAAAAAAAAACTGCAATTTTGCACTAGAACGGTAGAAGGCTATAATGGATGAGGTCGATAAGCTCTTCAAGGCAAGATTCATTTGAGAAGTTCTTTATTCGAACTAGATTATAAATGTTGTTCTGGTTAAGAAAGCAAATGGCAAGTGAAGGATGTGCATAGACTTCATAGATTTAAAACGCAGCCTACCCAAGATAGCTACCCTCTACCCAAGATTGACCAACTGGTGGATGCAACTTCGGAACATGAACTCCTCAACTTCATGGATGCTTTCTCCAGATATAATCAAATCCAGATGGCACCATAGGATGAAAAGAAGATTACTTTTATTACTGACCATGGTCTTTATTGTTATAGGGTCATGCCCTTTGGGCTTAACAATACAAGAGCAACCAATCAGCATTTGGTAAATAAGATCTTTAAAGAGCAAATCGGCCGAAAGATGGAGGTCTATGTAGATTATATACTGGTTAAAAGCATCTTCATCAAACCATATTACTGATCTTGAGGAAAACTTCAGCACCCTATAAAAGTACACGATGAAACTAAACCCTACAAAATGCGCTTTCAGGATAACCTCGGAAAAGTTCCTGGGGTTCATGGTGTCGAGCTGCGGCATTCGAGGCTAAGAAGATCAGAGCCATCCAGAAAATAACTGCCCCAAAAATAATAAAAGAGGTTTAATGCCTCATAGGCAAGGTGGCTGCCCTATATTGCTTTGTATCAAGGTCGATGGAGCATTGCATGCCCTTCTTCCAAGTACTCAAGCAGCCTAAGAACTTCAATTGGACTTTCGAGTGTCAGCGCACCCTTGAAGAATTAAAGAGCTATCTCAGTTTGTCCCCACTACTAGTCAAACCCGAACCTAAAAAAGAGCTGTTCTTGTACCTTGCTGTATCTCCTATAGCTATTGGAGCTGTACTGGTTAGGAAAGAAACTAAAGTTCAGTGGTCGATCTACTATATAAGCAAAGTCTTAAGGGATGTAGAAACAAGGTATATCAACTTAGAAAAACTAACCTATGTCTTATTGATTATAGCCAGGAAGCTCCGACTTTATTTTTAGGAGCACATAAGTACTCTCCTTACTGACCAACCCATCAAGGCGGTTCTTCATCGACCCAATACCTCCGATTGAGTGGCAAAGTGGGTGATTGAGCTAACCAAATTTGACATTCATTTCCAACCTCGGCCATCCATTAAAGCTCAAATACGGGCCAATTTCATAGTGGAATGCACCATTCTAGCACCATTCTAGAGGAGACTAAACCAGAGCATCAAGAAGAATTGTAGGACTAAAAGTAGCATTACACTTTGACTTTCTTGCCACTAACAATGGAGTAGAGTATGAAGCCCTAATTGTAGGACTAAAAGTAGCCGAAGAATTGGAAGCAAAACATCTGAAGGTTTATAGTGACTCTTATAGTTGGTTGTAGGGCAGGTCAGTAACAAATTATGAATCTCGGGAGGAAAGCATGAGGAAGTACTTAATGAAAAGTAAAAGGCTTGATATCTGCCTTCAACATCTTCGATATTCAGTAGATCCCCAAGGTAGAAAACACCAGAGCAGACCTCCTTTCTAAGTTAGCCACTTTAGCCCTAAATGAACTTCCAAGAGAAGTCCTCTTTGAAGTCCTGCAACACCCAAATTTGGAAAAGAACCTAGCAATAATGCAAGTTGACCATGAGCCTAGCTGAATTGATCCATTAGTTTCTTATCTCAAAAATGGAGTTCTTCCTAAAGACCACAAAGAAGCTCAAAAGTTAAGAAATCAAGCTTTCCACTATATTTTATATGAAAACAAGTTGTACAAGAGATCATACTCATTACCACTCCTCAAGTGTCTCCGAGGTTCAGAAGGCAACCAAGCCTTGAGGAAAGTTCATGAAGAAATTTGCGAAAATCATCTAGGGGCGAGATCTTTGTCACATATTTATTGCATTAGGGGTATTATTGGCCAACAATGTACCAAGATGTGGTGGATTATGTGAGAAAATATGACAGGTGTCAGAGAAATGCAAACATTCAGAGACAGCCGGCTCATAGCTCACACCACTGAGCATCCCTTGGCCATTTGCACAATGGAGGATGGATATACTTGGACCTTTTCCCATGGCACCTAGGTAGCAAAAGTTCCTACTGTTGGAAGTAGATTATTTAACTAAATGGGTTGAGACAAACCACTAGCAAAGATCATTGAAGACAGAGTGCAGGACTTCGTTTGGAAGTCAATTATTTATCGGTTTGGTCTACCTCGAATACTAATCACTAATAATGTGCGTCAGTTTGTAGGTGCAAAGTTTGCTGAATTCTATGAAGATCTGAATATATCTCACTACTTCACATCAGTAGCTCATCCACAAGCAAATGGTGAAGCAGAAGTAATTAATAGAACTTTGCTTCAAGGAATAAAAGCCAGACTCGAAAGGGCAAAAGAAACATGGGTAGGCGAACTCTATCATGTGCTTTGGGCTTACCGAACTACTTAAAGATTGCCCAATGGAGAAACTTCCTTTGCATTGGCTTTTAGAATGGAGGTAGTTATCCCGATCGAACTCGAACTCCCCTTTGTACAAGTAGAGGCCTTCAATGAATAAAGCAACTCGCAGGACCTTAAAGTCAACCTTGATCTGCTAGAAGAAAAGTGGAAGAAGGCCCAGATCTGAATGGCAGCTTACAAGCAAAGGGTAGCCTATTACTACAACTCAAAGGTTAGAAGCAAGATATTCAGAATAGAAGATCTTGTACTTTGGCTAATAGATATTTTGTAGCCTCAAAATCAAGAAAAGCTCGCCCTGGGAAGGTCCTTATGAGATGGTGGAAATCATCCGATCAGGAACATATTATCTAAAAGAACTCAAAGGATCAATGCTTCCGCAACCTTGGAATTCAGAAAATCTATGAATATACTACAAGTAATTCTATCTTAATAAAACTTCTTTACTTCAATATTTTCATTTCTTAGCACAAAATCATGTGATAATAGGAAATGACTCAACCAAACTTTGCCTATGAATAAAGGCCAACTATGTCAAGAATAGGAGGAGGACCTCATCCTGATATGGATGATGACCTCCAATTATTTAAGATAGGAGGAGGGAAGAGATCCTTTCAACGATCTTTTTTGTGCCCTTATGACCTTGTTAGGGATAGGAGGAAAATCTCACCCTAATAAAGGTAAAGGCCAACTCCATCAGGAATAGGAGGAGGACCTCATCCTGACAGGAGGATAAGTAAAGGCCAACCATGTCAAAAATTAGAGGAGAACCTCATCCTAACATGAATGAAGACCTCTGATTATTTAAGACAGGAGGAGGGGAGTGGCCATTTCAATGGCCCTTTTTATGCCCTTATGATCTTGTTAGGGACAGGACGAAGACCTCGCCCTAACAAAGATAAAGGTCAATCCTGTCAGGAGCAGGAGGAGGACCTCATCCTAATAGGAGGATAAGTAAAGGTCAACCATATTAGAAACAGGAGGAATACCTTGTGCTGACATAGATGAAGACCTCCGATTATTTAAAATAGGAGGGGAGAGGCCCTTTCAATGGCCCTTTTTGTGCCTCTATTACCTTATTAGGAATAGGAGGAAGATCTCGCCTAAACAAAGATAAAAGCCAACCCCATCAGGAATAGAATGAGGATCTCATCCTGACATGGGGACAAGTAAAGGCCAACCGTGTCCGAAATAGACGAGAAATCTCATCGTGATATGAATGAAGACCTTCAGTTATTTAAGATAGGAGGAGAGAGGCCCTTTCAATGGCCCTTTTATGCCCCTATGATCTTGTTAGGAACAGGAGGAGGACCTCACCCTAACAAAGATAAAGGCCAACCCCATCAGGAATAGTAGGAGGACCACATCCTGATAGAAGGATAAGATGAAGGCCAACCATATCAGGAATAGGGGAAGGATCTCATCCTGACACAGATGTAGACCTCCGATTATTTAAGATAGGAGGGGAGAGGCTCTTTTAATAGCACTTTTTGTACCCTTATAATCTTGCTAGGGATAGGTGGATGACCTCGCCCTAACAAAGATAAAGGCGAACTCCATCAAGAATAGGAGGAGGACCTCATCCTGATAGGAGAAGAAGTAAGGGCCAACTATGTTAGAAATAAGAGAATAATATTGTCCTGACACGGATGAAAATCTCTAGTTATTTAAGATAGAAGGTGAGAAGAGGCCCTTTCAATGGCCCTTTTATGCCCCTATGACCTTGTTAGGGATAGAAGAAGGACCTCGCCCTAATAAAGATAAAGGCCAATCCCATCTGGAACATGAGAACCTCATCCTAACAAGAGAAGTAAAGACAAACCTTATCAGGAATAGGAGGAGAACCTCATCCTGACATGGATAAAGACCTCCAGTTACTTAAAGAAGAGGAAAGAGTGAAAAGCTACATGAACATACAATTGAGATGAAGTTGTCAAAATAATATTTTCATTAAAATAAAATGTTCAATACATAGAAAAGTTTGTAAGACCAATTACAAAAAAAACGGGGAGGAAAAAAAGATGTCGAAGTCCTATTTGGAGTCAGATTTTGGACTGCCAGTGTCGACCAAAACAAAATACAACTTTAAGTCTTTGATCTTCTCCTCGAGTTCTCGTCGAACCACCAGACTTTCACTCAACAACTTCTATGAGTCATCCTCGACTTTCCTCAACTTCTTTCTTGGCACAGTTGACTCGACCTCTGCATCCTTCACAGCATCCTGCTGGTATACCATTTGCATCTTCAACTCCCGCACTTTCGTTTGGCTGTTCTCGAATAAGATGGCCAAATTCTCTAGAGAGCTCTATAAAGATGGAACCTCTGTCGAGTCCTTATTCGACCTAGCTCGGACACCTTCAGACAATTATCACCAAAGATGAGTGATCTCATCATCAGTCCTTCAGTTAAAAATAACCGTATCAGGAATAGGGGAAGGATCTCATCCTGACACAGATGTAGATGTCCGATTATTTAAGATTGGAAGAGGGGAGAGGCTCTTTTAATAGCACTTTTTGTACCCTTATAATCTTGTTAGGGATAGGTGGATGACCTCGCCCTAACAAAGATAAAGGCCAACTCCATCAAGAATAGGAGGAGGACCTCATCTTGATAGGAGAAGAACAAAAGGCCAACTATGTTAGAAATAAGAGAAGAATCTTGTCCTGACACGGATGAAAATCTCTAGTTATTTAAGATAGAAGGTGAGAAGAGGCCCTTTCAATGGCTCTTTTATGCCCCTATGACCTTGTTAGGGATAGAAGAAGGACCTCGCCCTAATAAAGATGAAGGCCAACCCCATCTGGAACATGAGAACCTCATCCTAACAAGAGAAGTAAAGACCAACCTTATCAGGAATAGGAGAAGAACCTCATCCTGACATGGATAAAGACCTCCGGTTACTTAAAGAAGAGGAAAGAGTGAAAAGCTACATGAACATACAATTGAGATGAAGTTGTCAAAATAATATTTTCATTAAAATAAAATGTTCAATACATAGAAAAGTTTGTAAGACCAATTACAAAAAAAAAGGGGAGGAAAAAAAGATGTCGAAGTCCTATTTGGAGTCAGATTTTGGACTGCCAGTGTCGACCAAAACAAAATACAACTTTAAGTCTTTGATCTTCTCCTCGAGTTCTCGTCGAACCGCTAGACTTTCACTCAACAACTTCTTATGCCTCTATGAGTCATCCTCGACTTTCCTCAACTTCTTTCTTGGCATAGTTGACTCGACCTCTGCATCCTTCACAGCATCTTGTTGGTATACCATTTGCATCTTCAACTCCTGCACTTTCGTTTGGCTGTTCTCGAATAAGATGGCCAAATTCTCCAGAGAGCTCTGTAAAGATGGAACCTCTGTCGAGTCCTTATTCGACCTAGCTCGGACACCTTCAGACAATTATCACCAAAGATGAGTGATCTCATCATCAGTCCTTCAAAGCTTCTCCTTGAGGTCAACGACTTGACCATGCAAGTTACGTCTATATTCATTACGAGAATCCTCATCTACTTATAATTGATTTTAGAGTTTGGAGAACTTCTTTGTCAAGTCCCAGCCATACTCCTCCCGACTGGTTGACTATGCCGAGTTTCCTTCAAGTAACCGAATCTTTTCTTGCATAGCCTTCAACTCAACCTCTAGAAAACTCACCTTGGTCGTTAAAGCCCACGGCATGTCGCTATCAAGCTTTTTCACCTGTTCCAACACCTCTATCAGATGGCACTTTTTATTGATATAGTCCATAGCATCTTTTTTTATGGACTTGATGAAGGAACCAGATTGAGTTTCAAGGATAGATCTTGAAATTTTTTCAAGATCATGCAGCAAAAGACTTAAATAAATAAAATATTTATTTAAATAAATATGTAAACACCTAGATCTCAGATCTATTACATGATCAAGGCATGATATTAAATCAGAAATTAAAATAAAACAAGTAAGAAAAGGTTGATCAAATCAACCTAGATCTACACTACATCAAATGTAGGTATGCTGTTAATAGATTAGATCTATTACCTTAGCAAGTTAGACAATCTAACTTGTTGATCTGGGCTTGAGGATGAAGTCACGAGCCACACTTTGATACCATGATTTGTGTTTTCCATGTCTCCTTGACCTAGATGAATTTTTCTATAATTTTTCCACACCAAAGAGGCATCTCAAATGTCTGCAATCCACAAAAATTTCAGCAAAAAATTCCTTTTAAATATAGAGATATGCAATGTCCAAATTAGGTCAAAAATCAAGAGTAGGAAGGACCAAATAAAGAAAGTTGTTGGGGCGCCCAACTCTTGGGCGTGGGCGCCCCCACCTTTTTTTCTGCCATGGACCAGCAAAGGGGGTGCACAAAAAATCCCTCTTTTACCATGGAAATTAGATAAAATAAAGAAAGATGGCTCGGCACACAATGGAAAGAGGATTTGGTCAACAAGGATTCTATCTCATAGAATCCTTAAGCAAAACTAATTCCCCTTTTGACTTGGTCTTCCAACAAACTTCCATATGAGAAATAGAAGAGAGAAAGGGGGGCATGAGAAGCCTTTGGGCATGGAGAATTTTACATAGAAACATAAAGAGAAATGGGTGGGGCATGAGGATTAGGTGGTACAAGGAATAGGGAGTCCTAGTCACACTAGGACTCCTATTTTGACTTGATCAAACAAGGTCTTTTAACCAAATAAAAACAAGAGTAAACCAACCTAATTAAATAAGGCCTTGACCCATTTAAGGACTTAATTAAATTAGATTAAATTAAATTTAATTCTAATTTAATTTTCTAATCAAATTAGAAAATTGGGTTGATCCAAGTCCTAGTTAGACTAGGACTAGTTCTTCCTTGCACTTGACTTATCCAATAAGTCAATTGGACTTGATTTAATCAAGTCCAAACCAATTCTAATTAAACCATTTTTAATTAGACTTAATCTCAGCCTACTAGCTTAATCAAATTAAATCAATTAACAATCAAATTGCTAATCGATCCTCCTACAACACTTGCACTAGGTCAAACAGCAATCGTACTGATCGTTTAACCATAAAATGATTCTAAATCGCTGATCAACCATCCGATCGAAATATGAACTCTAATGTATGTGACTTCATAAGTCTGAACCTAAACCAGTAGCACACCAACAAATTTTTGTACCAATCAAAGTGACCATCCAGCAATGATACTCGATGGTCGGATAGGTCGAAAGGTGTAGAATACCATCCTTAAAACCCATGCCAATACAGTTTCCATATAATTCATCTCCTTGACCATAGTGCTCGTAGGACACCTTAGAGTTCAACTGTCAACTCTGATCAGGTTGTCCACATTGTATTTCAAAATATCAAATCCATCTGATGGATTACCCTAGCCAAGGTATTGACATACAGTGATACATTCTTCTCCAACTCTTGGAGTGGTCAATTTCATCTTGATCACACTCCAACTTTGCAAGTACTTGACTGTGCCCAGAAGCCTTTCATTGCTAAATTAAAAATTCAGTTAGTTCGGTACCAAAGCACAGTGAGTTGCTTGCAAGGCATTGAGGTGATCTTAGGTCTTAGGGATTCTTATACCTTTATCCCATCAGAGACATTCTTGATAGCAGAATGCTCTAGAATTGGTCACGTTCAATAACGATGTACACATACATCTCACCTGTATGCCATATCAGTGTCTTCATACTCCTTGGTTAAGAGAACAATCTACCTATATGGCATATACGACCTATGCTCGATAGATGCTGTCGTCCTAATTAACCGCCTATCATTTGTTCGTAAACCAAATTTAAGAACTAATCGATAAATTCTCTCTTTATCAAAACTAAATAGTCCTAAGAACTTCATCATAATAATGGAGTTCATTAGAAGATGAAAATTTATGATGAAAAAAGATGCCAAAATATTTTTTATTAATTAATAAATCAATTATAATATCGCAATCATCAACAAGCTGATGATTGGTTTTGAAACATAATTTTCAACAACTCCCACTTATCCTAAAGCCACTCGGCACAGTATCTAACACCCATCTTCGACTTATGATTATCGAACTCCTTGATTACCTGGACTTTAGTGAAGGGGTCAGTTAGGTTCTCCTTTTCGTCGATCTTCTGAAGGTTCGACTTTACCATGATCCACGATCTCATGGACCAAATAGAAGCGGTGCAGAATATGCTTTGTCTGCTGGTGTGCCTTCAGTTTCTTTGCTTGAGCTATTGTGCCAGTGCTGTCGCAGTAGAGCTGGACTAGACCATCAATGGAAGGTGCTACTCTAAGCTTCGGTGATAAACTTTCTCAGCCACACAACTTTTTTTACTAGATCTGATGCTGCCATATACTCTGCTTCACAAATAAAGTCAGCCACTATATGCTGCTTGAAACTTTTTCAGCAGATGGTTCCATCATTTAGAGTAAAGATATACCCCGACACACTTTTACTATCATCATGGTCAGATTGAAAGCTGGAGTCTGTAAATCTGACTCACCATAAACCAACCATTGGTCCTTAGTATTTCTCAAATACTTAAGGATGATTTTAGATATACCCCGACACACTTTTACTATCATCATGGTCAGATTGAATGCTGGAGTCTGTAAATCTGACTCACCATAAACCAACTATTGGTCCTTAGTATTTCTCAAATACTTAAGGATGATTTTAACCACCTTCCAAGTGATTTTCTTTAGGGTCAGACTAGTATCTACTCACACTCCTAGTGAATATGTCATGTCTGGTCTCGTACATGCCATAGCATATATAATAGACTCCACTATCGAAGCATATGAAATTCTACTGTACGCTTTCTCTCCTTTTAGGAGTTGTTGGACAATCTTTCTTAGAGAAAGAAATTCCTTGGCCTATCGGAAGATAGCCCTTTTTGGAATTCTCCATGCTGAACCTCTTCAGCATAGTTTCTATGTACGTGGACTGGGATATACCAAGCATCCTTTTGGATCTATCCCTATAGATCTTCATCCCTAGGATGTAGGATGCTTCACACAAGTCCTTCATGGAGAACTGTGATGACAACCAGACTTTTATTTCTTATAGTGCAGGGATGTCATTCTCGATTAAAAGAATGTCATCTACATACAAAATAAGGAATACCATTGTTGGACTATTTGCCCATTTGTTAAATGCAGGATTCTTCTTCGTTCTTAACAAAACTATACGTTTTGATCACTTTATCAAAATGCATGTTCCAACTTTGAGATGCTTGCTTTAATCCATAAATAGATCTCTAAAGCCTGCACACCTTGGACTCATCTATGGATATGAATATCTCAGGTTGTATCATATACACCTCTTCGGTTAGCTCTCCATTTAGAAAAGCTATCTTCATATCCATCTACCAGATCTCATAGTCCAGGTGCGCAGCTATTGCAAGCATTATCCGAATGGATTTGAGCATTGCCACTTGAGACAATGTCTCGTCATAGTCAATACCATAACATTGACGATACCCGTTGGCAACCAGATGGGCTTTATTGGTCTCCACCTTTTCGTCTACGTCTCTTTTCCTTTTGAATATTCATTTGCATCCAATGGGTTTAACCCCTTCAGGTGGGTCAACTAACGTCCATACATCATTAATCTTCATGGAATTCATTTTGGATCTCACGACTTCTGGCCATTTCTCAGAGTCGGATCTTTGCATCCATATAAGTGATCGAGTCCTCATCATTCTCATTGAGTTTGATGGGATCACCATCCTAGACTAAGAATGCATAGTATCTATCTGAATGGCGCGGTACTCTACTGGATTGCCTTAATGATGTAGGTTCACTAGGCTTCAGATCTAATCTGATAAAATTAAACTTAGGTTCAACATTCTGTGTCGAACCTTCTATCTATTGAACTTCATCAAGTTCAACCTTAAAGGCAACGGTTCTTTCACCAAGGAACTCCTTTCCCAAAAAGGTTGCCCTAAGGCTGACGAACACCTTTTGTTCATCAGCATGGTAGAAATAGTATCCTTTGGTCTCTTTTGGGTATTCTATGAATGTACACTTGTTAGACCTAGGTCCAAATTTGTCTGTAACTAACCATTTGACATAAACCGAGCACCCCCAAATTCTAAAGTGTGAAAGTGCTGGCTTACGCCCTATCCATATCTCATATGGGGTTTTAGCTATAGACTTACTTGGAATACTATTTAATAGATAACAAGTCGATTCGAGTGCATATCTCTAGAAGGATATCGACAAGCTGGCAAATTCCATCATGGATCAGACCATGTCTAACAGAATCTGATTCCTCCTTTCAGACACACCATTATGCTGTGGTGTTCTAGGAAGAGTTCATTGGGAGAGAATCCCATTCTCTCCTAGATATGTGAGAAACTCATCAGAAAGGTATTCTCCTCCTCGGTCAGATCGAAGAGTTTTAATACTCTTTCCAGTTTATTTTTTTACTTCACTTCGAAATCATTTGAATATTTCAAAAGAATCCGACTTATGTTTCATCAGATAGACATATCTATATCTGGATAGATCATCTATGAAAGTGATGAAGTAGACTTATCCACCTCTGGCACTTGTGCTCATTGGTCCACATACATTAGTATGTACTAGACCTAAGAGCTCATTGGCACTCTCATCTTTTTCAGTAAAAGGTGACTTGATCATTTTACCAAAAAGACAGGACTCACAGGTTGAAAGTAATTCACAATCACTTGACTTTGAGGATTTCCTCTTGAGTCAACATGTTTATCCTGTTCTTATTTATATGACCTAGCCTACAGTGCCATAAGTAGATATCTGATGCACTATCTAATCTAGGGTGCTTGTCAGTAGAATAGACTATATTAACAGGTTGTGATAACATATATACACTATTATTCAACTATCCACAGAAAGCAATAACACCATTCACAATGACATTACAAACTCATTGCTTTATTGAAATTTCATAATTGTTCATGGCCAAAAGGCATACAGAAATAATATTTAAAAACAAACTAGGATAGAAATAATAATCACTAAGAACAACAGTATGAGATTCAAATATAAGTTTTAAAATTTCTAAAGCTAGAACTTTAATTGGTCTTCCATCTCCAACATTTCGAAAACTTTCATCTTGCTCGAATCTTCTACTGACCTACACCTCCTGCAACGAATTGCAAATATGGTAAGTGTTAGATACATGTGCCCTAGAAGCCAGAATTGGCTGACACTTGTAATACACTTCTAGGGGCAAAATTATAATTTTGACTAAAATCAATAAAATGGGTTATTTTCTATCACATATGTGTATTTAGTGTCTGTGATACATCCTTTGAGTTAATGGTAATGATAATTCATATTTTCAAGAGTTGAAAATTTAAGACATGAATAATCATTATTAACTCATAAAATGCTCCCGACCATAGGATCATCATGAGGATGGTGATTGATCCGGAAGGTTGGTGTACAATCGCTTCTCTTTAGTAGATGAGTCTTGAGTCTACGGTGTGGAGACACCGGAGCGAGAGTACAGGTACTCGTTAGAGAACGAGGGCACTGAGCGTGACCACCTCGAGTAGTCATTAGGAAGTCTACCTTCTCGTCAATGACTGACTCGATGCTGCAGTAGTGTGTCTGGTTCTTTGACCTGAGGTGCATCGGCAGTTCACCTTGAGGGTGTTATAGTTTGACTACACCATTACTCGGTCTCCTAGCCATATGGAACCCTGAGGTGTATGTTGGCTATAGCATGTTCATTGTAGGAACTGGATTGCATCAAGATGGAATCTATCTACCTCGGTGGTAGAGGAGCAGCCCTATGATGATCATGAGAATCAAGTCCAGAAGCCCATGGCCATGGCAGAGTGAAATAATAGAAAGAGTTTCTATTTAGATTTTCACATTCGGACTTGAATCGAATGATTACATCATATGACAGAGACTAGGGTTTGACGAGTTCACCTTAACCCTAATCTGATCGGGGCTCAAGATAGAAGAACTTAATCACACAGGTAGCTGCACCAAGAGGTTCGCATTCAGCTCTGATGGGTTGCCACCATATACTGCTAGGTGTCACTGGTGGATTTTGGGAGCAATTAGAATGATTTAGATGATCGATCATTCTAGCTGTTCGAATCAGAAGAGTTCTGATCCATCGAAAGGAGTTTCGATGATGTCGATGATAGAGATCATGACATATCCCATTACCATACAGAACTGAACCTAACTGGGTCACACAAACAAGGGTTTGAATCTGGTGATCATCAATTGAACTGATCTCAGTTCAATTGATCTGAATGAGATTCAATTAGGTTCAAGGAAATCGTGCTAGCACTCGATTGAACCTAACGTTCTTCTTTTACTATCATAAATAAGTTGTCCTGACTGAGCCAAAGGAGTTTGTGCTCAATCAGAGGCCTTCACTATGGTCTGACTGGAGGTTGTCCAAGTCAGAAAAGGGTTGTCTTATTTTGTAAGACATTACCTGCCATTTTTGGTCACCTGCCATTTCTTCGTTCCTTTGACTTTGGTCAAAAGTCTGACCTTTGACTGGTCAAATGTTGACCATTGACACTTTGACTTTTGTCCACATGTCATGCACCTATTGGAGAGCTGGTGGGGGCCTTGTCCCCCTACCAGAACCTAGCAAGGAGGAGGGCACACGCCACCAGAACCTGGCAAGGAGGAGGGCGCACGCCACCCTTGGCGTGTGCCCAAGTTGGAGGCGCCTAGGAGTCCCTGTTGGATAGGGACTCCATCTCCTTTTTGGATTCCAATTAGAGTTCTCCTAAGAACCAAGTTTGACTGGTCTTAGGCACCATCTAAGGAGGAATCCAGGGGACTCTATTCCCACCAATCAGATTTAGATCTGATTTCACAAAGGGTTGTGATTGGTTGGGAAGAAGAGGAGTTGGATCATGCATAGTCTATAAATAAGACCCTGCGCCCAACTCAAGGAATATCTAAAAGCAATTGAAAATTCTCCATGCCCCAAGGCTGCCTCTCCTCCTCCTCCTTCCATGCCAAGTCCATCTTCTCCCTCTCCTCTCCATGTCCAAAAGATTTTGGGATCCTTGGTTGGTGCAATCCAGATGAGAGAAAGGCGATAGAAAGCTAGAAGGCTGCACTGCTGCAAAGGATAACTGCTGATCTTCAAAAGGTGTTTTGAAGATCCTCCAGATCAGATCCAGATCTGATTTTTGGAGACTGTGATAGAGAAGAAGAGGATCTCTAGATCCAACCTAAGTGGATATCGGATAGAGGCCAGGCACTTGCGTGGCTAGATCCAGAACCTTCCGCTGCTTACAGGATCATCAATGGGTAATAGGATTACCCTACATCAAGGTAAATTAAATTTGATTTAATTTATTTAGATTTTATTTTTATTATTAAAATAATAAGAATTAGATCTAAAATATTCTAGATCTGATTAGGATCAAAAAGAAAAATTTTGAAATATATCTCTTGATCCGATCAGATCTGAACGAACCTGGTCCGGGAAATCAGGATTTCCCTTCAACTGGTATCAGAGCCAAGGTTCTAAAAGTGTTTAGATCTAATTTTAAATTTATTTTAATTAGAAAATAAGTGATTTCAGATGTCACATGAGATGTGATCAGATCTGAAATCAGAAAAAATTAAAATTAAATGATTTGGATCTAAGATTAGAAAATATGCATGACTAGTTCTAAAATAGAATAGTTCTATAGAATAGTCTTGCATGTTTTCAATTTAATTTGATTAAATCATATTTTAGATCTATTTATTTACTATTTTTTGATATTATAATTATTATAATAACATCTAAAAAATAGTAAATAAAAATTATTTAATTTTAAACATCATATGAGATATGATTGATGCATGTCTAGACTAGTTGTAGAATAGTTCTACATAAGTTGTCTAGATTAGAATTTATTTTGATTAAGATCAATTTAAATCTAATTTTTTAGATTATTATGAGATAATTTAGATCTAAAAATATGCATGATTCGATACATGAGATGTATGCAAAATATGCCATGATTAGATCTAATATATCTAGTTTTGTAATATTACATGTTCCTGATTAAGGCATTCCTCTTGGCCGTCCGATCATAAGAACGAAGAAGGGTTTAAAGGCCCTCTCCTCCCATCCGATGGGGTGTTCTTATGATGTGTAGGGGTGCTGCGTGTTCGTCCTTAATCAGAAATCCAAAACTTACTTTCTGCAAAACCCTAGATCCTGAAACCCTAGGATTTATTGTGCATATTTTATTTATGAACCCTACTTAATTAAGAATTAAGATTATGGAATATTAATTAGGTCTAAAATTGAGAATTTCAGATCTAAGACATATTCATAATACTGGGTTCGGGCTTGGGTAGCTCAATTAGGTCTAAGCGGTTGATCAAACCGAATCAAGAGTTGGTTAGATGGGATCAACAATGCTTAAATTGACCAGCCTAATAGGATTAAGTCTGGGTCAAGATCGAGTCACGATCAAGCAAGACCTAATTAGGCTCAGAGGTTAGAGTCTGGATTGTAGGCTAACCCAATTGGTTCTGGCTCAACAATTTGGTGTCTAAGGTAAGTTTGGCACATACGACCGACTGGATTTTTAATTGGAAGCTACTCGACCTGAATGCGTTCTTGTATGAGTTAATGGCATATTCCTTCCACCGGTCTCACTTACCTGGCCATATCTGTTGACACAGTTCTGATCTGAGGTGGTCAATAATCCGAGCTAACCCATGCCACTAGGTTAGTCATAATTGTTATGACTATGACAAGTCTAGTTTAATGAGACCTGAATCAATTCTCCCTAAGAAAAGATTAAGTCTGAGGTCTTCCACCATTGTAGATGTGCGGGCCCTTCCCGGGGTTGATTGTTCTCGGCTGGATACAGTGGCTCAGTTTGCAACCATGTCTATTAGGCATTGGATGCTATGGGCTGGAGGATGAGTTGGGCTCAATATTCTGGATACGGTGAGAGACTCAATTAGGAACCCAGTCTGTGCAAATGGTGGGTCTGACTTAACTAAGGAGTGGATCAATATTTCGGATACGGTGAGATTCATGAATTAGAGACCAAGTTTGGGTGCACCATGATTAGAGAATCATTGAACAAGAGTTGTTCACTCATTGGCTAACCCATCACCAATAACTGTTAGGTGAGGTGATGAGTCAGTTGGTGAGACCGCACCACCCACTAGAAATCATTAATCGTGGAGATTTTCGCATCTCTACAGAGGGAGTGTAGGGATCCGAGAAAATAGTGGGAGCTAATTTGTTTAAAAATAAAATTCTAAACAAATTGGTCAAGTCATAATTACAATATCTAACTAGAATCTTTGACTCTCTACAGGAAAATGTCTGCGTCCAACCCATTGGCACGTATCCTGGACACACATAGACTGACCGGACCCAATTATAAAGATTGGCTCAGGAACTACAAAATATTTTGGGTTCTGAGAAGTTAACCCATGTATTGGACCAGGACCCTCCCACCTTACCAGCCCGTCCATCCATTGAACAGAGAGCGTCTCTAGAAAAATGGATAGACGAAGATAATAAGGCCAGATATTACATGTTGGGCTCGATGTCTGATGAGCTCCAGCGCCAACATGAAGATATTAGGGACTGCTCGCCAAATGTTGGCTCACCTGCAGGAGATGTTTGGTGAACAGAGTCGCGCAGCCAAATATCAAGTCACGAAATGACTTTTTAAGGCTAAGATGCGTGATGGGCAGTCAGTCCAAGATCACTGTCTGACAATGATCAAGGACATGGAAGAGCTTGAGAAGCTCGGTGTGAAGTTAGACTTGGATCTGCAGAACGATATTATTCTGCAATCCTTGACTGATGCATATGGGCAATTCATCATGAATTACCACATGCATAAACTTCAAAATTCCTTGGCCGAATTAATGAATATGCTGGTTCACCGCTGAGCTTTCTATGAAAGGTTCTAAAGGCTCAGTTCTTGCTATGGAATGGACTTCTTCCAAAAGAAAGTCTTATGGAAAAGAAAAAGAAGTCTGTGAAAAAGCAGAAGGTGGAAGGAGGAAAGAAGAAGAAGGCAGAGCCGAAGAATGAAAGGTCGATGTCAAAGGAAAAGTGTTTCCATTGCAACAGCGACGGCCATTGGAAGCGGAACTGCCCTACTTACCTGGCCACCCTGAAGAACAAGAAGGAAGGTCCTTCTGGAGGTATGCTCGTTATTGAGTCTAACCTTATGATTTCTTCTGCATCCAGTTGGGTGCTTGACTCTGGTTCTAGTGCTCATCTGTGCACTTCCATGCAGGGTCTTGAGGATAGCAGGAGGCTGAGGGATGGAGACATGATCCTACGCATCGGTAATGGAGCAAGAGTTGCTGCAGTAGCCGGTGGGAACATACCCTCTTCGATTACCATCTAGTTTAGACTTAGTTTTGAAAGACTGTTATTATGTGCCTGCAGCTAGCAGGAATTTGATTTCTGTTTCATGCTTAGCACTAGAAGGCTATGTGATTACCTTCTTTAAGGACCATTGTAACATTCTTTATGAAAGAAATAAAATTGCAAATGGTTTCCTTATTAATGGTCTTTATCAGCTACATATTGATGTACCTATTCTAACTATCGAGCAAAACGTGAATGCCAAACGACCTAGGGATAGTCCAAACGATAGATATCTATGGCACCTGAGATTAGGTCATATAGCAGAAGATAGGATCAACAAATTGGAGAAAAATGGGCTATTGAGTCCATTGACTTCTGAGTCATATCCAACTTGTGAATCTTGTCTTCAAGGCAAAATGACCAAACTCCCTTTTGTAGGACATGGGGAGAGGGCCACAGATCTCCTTGCCCTAGTACATACTGATGTGTGCGGCCCATTTGATGTGCCGGCTAGAGGCAATTTTGTCTACTTCATTACCTTTACCGATGATCTGTCTAGGTATGGGTATGTGTATCTTATGAGACACAAGTCTGAAGCTTTTGAAAAGTTCAAAGAATTCAGACATGAAGTAGAAAAACAAACTGAAAAACCCATTAAGGTTCTTCGATCAGATCGAGGAGGTGAATACCTTAGCCAAGAATTCCTAGACTATCTCAAGGAAAATGGCATAGTCTCTCAATGGACTCCACCAGGAACACCTCAACTCAACGGGGTTTCAGAATGGAGAAATCGGACTCTATTGGATATGGTCCGATCCATGATGAGCTTCACAGACCTCCCTGATTTTCTTTGGGGACACTCATTGTTAACTTCAATTTATCTACTGAATAGGGTTCCCTCTAAAACCGTTCCTACCACACCGTATGAGATATGGCATGGTAAGAAACCAAGTCTGAGTCATCTCAGAATTTGGGGTTGTCCGGCTCATGTCAAAAGACAACAAGCGGACAAGTTAGAGTTTAGGTCCTTTCAGAGCTCGATTCATAGGATATCCTAAAGAGTCATTAGGATACTATTTCTACATTCCAGAAGACCACAATGTGATTGTGAGTCGACATGCCATCTTTCTTGAAAAATAGTTTATTCAAGATAGCGGCATTGGAAAGCAGATTAAGCTTGATGAGAAAGTCTCACAAGTACAACGAGCTAAGGACCAATTGGAACCAAATCAGGTTGAGCCAATAAGAACACTACCTCCTCCACCTCGTAGATCGAAAAGAGTTTTCCCATCCCCCTGAAAGATACTTAGGTATTATTTCAGAGGAAGTAGAGAAAATGTTCCTCGTAGGTAATGGTGCTCATGGTGATGATCCCAAAACCTACAACGAGGCGATATCAGATATCGACTCCGAGAAATGGCTAGAGGCAATGCAGTCAGAAATTGACTCGATGCACTCAAACCAAGTCTGGACCTTGGTAGATCCACCAGAAGGTATAGTACCTATTGGGTGTAAATGGATCTTCAAGAGAAAGATTGGTGCAGATGGGAATGTGGAGACATTCAAGGCTAGACTAGTGGCAAAAGGTTATAGTCAACGCGAAGGCATTGACTATCAGGATACCTTTTTTCCAGTGGCTATGCTAAAATCCATCCGCACATTGCTTGCCGTTGCAGCCTATTTCGATTATGAAATATGGCAAATGGACGTGAAAATGGCATTCTTGAATGGATATCTTGAGGAAGATATCTATATGGAACAGCCGCTAGGTTTCACATCCAGTGATACTGATCACAAGGTTTGCAAGCTGCAAAGGTCCATATATAGACTCAAGCAAGTGGATTAAAATCATTTCTATTTTAAAAATATATTTATTAGAAAAAATGAAGAGCTCAACTTTCAGATAGATCAAATTTGACATAAATCTAAAATGAAAAAGATATGAATGGAAAGTTTAAATGAAAAAAGAAAAAAGAACCAGTTCAGTCTAAACTAGCTCAGAAGAACTGGCCAACTCAGATCGACCATGAGCCAGCACCACAACTCAGCTCCCTCTACATGACATCACCTTGATGCCTACAAACCATGCAATCCATGATGGACCGATGGCTAACTCAATAGGCGTGGATCCTTAAAGGGTCCATAGAAAATCCCACACAGTGTTGGAGGGCATTTCCATTAACTTATCTAGCATGGCGTGTTCCAATTTATAATGGTCTTCATGGCATCCAGTCCACAGGGTCCATAGCATAGTAATTATGCAATCGGATGATTGTAACCAATGGTGAAAATTATTTCCTAATTTGATTCAGCTTCTTAGGCCTCCTGTGCATTGATGGATGGCATCTAATGGCCGATCAAGCGATCCTACAGTCCAAATTTGATTTGGGCATTGATCTTGAAGCTGAATGGGGCTTTTTGATGAAATTATGGGCCTTTTATCTACTATCCGACGGCCCAGAAGCTTCCCTGATCATGATCTAACAGTCCAAAGCTTACCTTTGATTGATCCGATGGTCAGGAAGTCTTCCAGTTTTGATTCAAATTCTTCAGAACTTTCCTCAACATGATCCTGAAAGGAATATGCCCTCAAGCCAATTTACTGGGATGTTCTTTATCTTCCAGACTCATGTAATGATAATTTTAATAAATAAAGGCATTTATTTCATCATATGTGTTATCTTATTATTTATTTAAGACTATGATAAACCCTATAAATTAGGGCTATGATTTTAGGATTATGATGAGATCATACTAGTGAGGCTTAAAATCTTAAAATCCTAATTTAAATATTCCTAGTCGATGGGATGGACATTGAGTTAGGGATCAATATTTTTTGGTAAGACTAGCACATTCTTTGTATGCTCGATTGAGAGGGTGATTGATCTCACAATAACTTGTGTATGATACTAATACAAGAATGTGGGTGCTCATTAGAGAATGAGTTTACTGAATTGATCCAAATTGAGAATATCTAATGGAGTCTTATCTACATGTCAATAGATGGTTCTCATAGTGAAATTTGTGCATGTAATCCTTTGACCTGAAACTACCATAGAATCTTATATATATAAATCCATATTTTGGTTCATACTCATTCATGACTTAGTTATGTATGGGATGATCTAGATATGGTAGATTATATATATGAAGGTTGTGAGTAGGTTAACATGGAATCGATCTCTCCTGGTAAGAGAAAATAGCATCCTACTTGCTTCAAACAAATGATGATTCAGGAAGACTTTGATCAAAGCATGATGAAAAATTAGAAATAATTTCTAATATTTTATTAAATGAATCATCATCATGAGATTGAAAGAGAAATGAATATGATATTGGGGTTGACATATTTTCATACCCAGAGTCATATTCAAGGATGCAGGAAGATCGAAGGATCTAGTTGCATGGTAATTTTCACTGAAGGATATTTTTGATATTTTTATCAAAATTTTACATCTTTTGGATAGTCATGATACGTTGCTAGATGTCAATTATGTCTTGTGAATTTGATTAAATTAAAATTTTAATTTAATTATTAAATTAGAAAGTATTCTAAATTAAGTCAAATTGGGTTGGCTAGTTTTGACCTAAATCGGTTTGGTTGAGTTCTAACCAGATTAGGTCAAATCACACCCAGACTCACTACTGGTTAGATGTGAAACCCAATGGGTCACACATAAAGAGAATTGATTAAGGGTCTAATTGGATTAGACCATGTTTGCAAGATGAACATGCTAGCACATGTTGCAAACCCTAGCACCTAGTTTCGAATTGGATTTGAATCAGCTTTCGATTTGGGCTAATTTAGATCCGATTTGAGCCAAATAGGATTTGGTCTTGAGTTAGATTAACCTTAGATTGATTGGGACTTTAGATTGGGATGCCACATAACTACATCCCAAATGCACCAGAGAGTCTCTCTCTTATGCGTGGGAAGTCTTTCATGCGCAAAGAACTCTTTGGCGCATGGAATTTAGTTGGCGCCTACCTTCTTTGACTTTCTCCATTTTGTTATGTCATGTAAATTTTTATATTGGTGCATGGACATCAGATATGGAGCAGTAGAAGAGTCCTTTTCTGCATAGATGAAATACTCTTTTTTCTTTTCGCCCAGGATGTTTTGTCGCCCAAGACTCCTTGCCGCCCAAGACTCCATGCCGCCTACTCCTCCTTGACGTCTCTTGGACCAAGTCAAAGTCTCTTGGGACTTTGACTATTCAAAGTTTATCTCCATGCCTTCTTGCTGATTGGGCATCCCTTTTTAGAGCCATTGGATGGCCTTGTTTCATGATCTAATGGATGAAAAGGGTGGCACCAAAGATGAAATATTGCGACTCTTCGTAAAAAAATTACGTAGAATTAATCGAAGAGTCCTTCTGCTTTAAGGCACCTCTTGGACTAAGTCTATATCTTATTTTTACTGATGAGGCATGAGATTGGCTGATGGGGTGTGAGAAATTGATGAGGAAAGGGTGCATGAGATTTTTTGTTGGCACCCCTACATACATTATAAATAGGGGTGCACACCAAGAGTCCGTGGGTGTGAAAATTATCTTTCTTTCTTACAAGAGTTTCTTTTTATCCAATTTTCTTTCTTTCTTTCTCTTATCTAGACCTTGTCCTTATAAGAATAAGAAGTCATCTTAAGACTAAGAGATTAGGAAGGAAAATTAAGAAGACAAAAGAAAAAGAAAGATAGATAAGGAGAGGCAAGGAAGGTGACATAAAGGCTAAAGAAGGTCTTGCCCTTTTAATTAAAGTTCTTATTATTAAAACTTTAATTATATAAATCAGAGGTGTTGGTGTCTTGAACAAGTCTTTGTATGGATCAACATTGGAGGGTGAACACATGGGCACCTGGTGGAAATCCTGACGGACTGCTATCGGCGATCAGGGTCAATTTAGGGTTTAGCGATAAGAGGTATGTTCTAATACTTTCTTTTATATTACAAATGCATGTTATATGATTTAATTGCTAATGAGGTGGTCCTAGGGTTCGGGTTTGGTTTATATGATTTCATGTTTTTACTTTGAAGTCCGTGCTTTTCGCCCTGTACACCAATCCTATCTATGGTATCAAAGCAAGCCTTATTAGGTTAAATCATATAATTCTTTGCTTATAGTATAATGGCATAAATGAAAAAATATGATATAATATTTTAGCATATTTTAATTTATATGATGAGATCATATTCTTTTTCATATCATAATGAGATTATATTGTATATATTATTCTATAAAGGTTGCCCTGATATAGTAGAAAGTATTCACTCTATAATGATGATTGTCCTAGAATAATTATACATGTTAATTGACATATATTAAGTTGTAGTGTAATTAATCTTTAGCTGAATTAGTTAGGATGTCTAATTGATCAATCGGTGTCTAGGAAAAATGGTTCTTGATTGGTAAAGAGAATATAATTTTTTAATTGATTCTGTTGTCTGACCTGGCCCATTTGTTGGTGTCTATGGAAAGCAATGGGGGGACTCCCATTTCTCTCCCATTTACCTAGCCGATTCGATTAATTTAATTTCAGATTGAAATGCTTAATATTATATTCACTACATTAAGGCCTTCCTTCATACTAGTTTCTTATTATGTTCAGAACCATGTTAGTTCTGTTGTGTAACCACAAGATCTATCATGAGAAAAGATGTAATATTAATTTAGTACATTAAGATGCTTACAGCATTTTGAATATACTACTTTATTGTGTAACCACAAAAGTAGTTATATTTTAATTTTGACTGTATAGAAATGAAAGAGGAGAATATATCGGCCATTATCCATACCAGGAATGAAACCTACTGGGTGAGAGCAAAAAGGGTTTGAATTCTGGTGATCACAATTTGAACTGATCTAAGTTCAATGATCTGAAGAGATTCAATTAGGTTTTCGAGACAAGAAAATCCGTGCTAAGCACTCAATTGGAACTAACGTTCTGCTTTTTGCTATCATAAGATAAAGAGACGGGAAACGGAGTTAGTCGGGCTGAGGAGGTGGGGGGATGCTGAGCCACAAGGAGTTTGTGCTCAATCAGAGGCCTTCAGCTTGATCGGTTCATGACCGTGAGGTTGTCTAAGTTAGAAAAGGTTGTCTATTTGTACGACACTATGCCTTTTTGGGTCACTGCATTTCTTGTTCTTTGTTACTTTGCTTGATTCAGAAGTCCGGACCTTTTGACTGGTGGCAAAATTTATTTCAGAGGCCATATGAATATTTTGACTTCCATCCACTATCGTCATTAGGACAGCCTATTGGAGCAGCTTGGTGGAGGCCTGTCCCTTCTGGAACAGATACTTTTGGGGAAAGAAAGATGTTGCACACACCATCCTCTTTGGCGTGTTACCTCAAGTGGAAGGGCCCTATGGAGTCTCTGTTTGGATCGAGGGAGAAGTTCCCACTTCCCTTTTTGTGGTCAATTTAAGGAGAGTTGCTCTAAGAGGATCAACTTTACATGGTCCTTAGGCAGCAACCTCTAACAGACGAGCAAGGATCGGCCAGGACTCTAATCCCCATCAGCATCTTAGATCTAATTTAGAAGAAAGTGTTGATTGAGATTTGAATTGGGAAGGTAAGCGAGAGCTTGGATCACAGACAGTCTACTAAATAAGACTCTGCGCCCAACTCAGATGGTGCATCAAGAATTGAATCGAATAAACAATTCCCATGCACCCAAGCTGCCTCTCCTCTTCCTCATGCCAAATCACCCACCTTGCTCCCTCCTCCAGACCATGTTCAATTAAAGAGATTTGTGGATAACTGGTTAGGTATGCGATCCAGATACAAAGAAAGCAGCGAATTGAAAGCTGAAGGCCATGCGGTCCGCTGACAAATGGATGTACTCCTTGATCTTCAAAACAAGAGTCATTGAAGAGTATTCCTATTCAAATGCTAGATTACAATCAGTACATATCTATTGACGAGAATTTTGAGTAAGAGAAGCTAAGTAGGATCTTCTCGAGCACTTTAAGTGCGATGCTAATGGAATACACCTCCGCAGAGCCAGAGGCATTGCTACATGGCTAGATCAATAGAACCTTCCGCGTGCATAACAAGGATCATCAACCGGCGTATAGAATTTACCAACTTGCAAGTCTAATTTAAATCTGATGTTAATTTTATGCTAATTTTATTTTAATTTTTAAAATAATAATAATAGATCTCAAATATCTTAGATCAATCTGATGATCACCGAGAGAATAATGCTTTTTTTGATAATATATTCTTCGATCTGTAGATCTGAACGAAACTGGTTCGGAAAATTAAGGACTTTCCCTTCATAATGTTCTTCTTTAATTTATCATTAAAGTTTTTATTTCGGACTGAGCCAAGTGTATCTGAGCTTGCTTAGGTACCTTTACTCTGGCTCTGACTTAAGCTTGTTTAGATTAGAAAAGGGTCATCTTAATTTATGAGATGGATTTAGAAAGATAATACCTACCATTTTTTGTCACCTGCTAAATCTTGTTTCAGACATC
>QRFJ01003396.1:0-71844 GCA_006176705.1 Cocos nucifera | reverse complement strand
TTTAGTTAAACGTTGACCTTTGACACTAAGATATCTGCCCATGTGTCAAGCCATTATAGGCGAGAGTTCTTGGACCAATCCATCTACTAAAAAGCAGATGGATAAGGGGTGCATACCTAGGGAGGCGTGTGCCCTTGGATAAAGCATCTGGAGTCCCGTACAGATGGGACTTCAGTTGCTTCGGAGATTCTACTTGGAAGGTGCCTAGAAGACTACTTTGATCCAGTCTTGATGCCATCTAAGGATGATTCAGAGGGGCTCTCATCTGGTTGGATCAAATGATGTCATCCCACCAATTAGATTTAGATCTGATTGCACAAAAAGCCACGATTGGCTAGGATGATGTGGCACTGCATGGTGCAATAGGATCTATAAAAACCCTATCTGCGCCAAGATCAAAGATGCTTGACCCATTGCCCATGCCACAAGGCTGCCCCTCTTCCTTCTTCATGCCACCTTCAGGTGTTCTCTCTCCTATCCATGCCCATGAATTTTTGGGCACAAGTTTGGTGCGATCCAAGAAAGAGAAAGGCTATAGAAAAAGGAAGAAGGCAGCACTACTACAGGAGACAACTCATATCTTCAAAAGAAGTTTTGAAGATCTTCAAAATCAGATCTAGATCTGATTTTTAGAGAAGTGATAAAGAAGGAGGAGATCTTCAGATCCTATCCAAGTGGATACTAGTAGAGGCCAGGCACTTATGTGGCTAGATCTAGAATCTTAGGCAGACATCAGGATCATCATAGGATAATCAGATTATCCACAACAAGATAAAATTAAATTTGATTTAATTTATTTTTTATTTTATTTTATTTTATTAGATCAATAAAATTAGATATGATGAGTCTCAGATCTGATTTGGATCTAAGAAAAAATTTTTAAAATATCCCTCTTGATCTAATCAGATCTGAACAAACCTAAAGTAGAAAATAGGATTTTTTCTTTACCTAGTATCAGAGCTAGGTTACATTTTTTATTAGATCTAATTTTATTTTAATTTTGATCTAATAATTTAATAATTTTAGATATTACATTAGATGTGATTAGATCTAAAATCAAAAATTAAAAAAATTAAATAATTTAGATCTAAGTTGTACAAGATGCATGACTAGTTGTAGAATAGAATTATTCTATGTATTGTCTAGCATGATCATAATTTAATTTGATTAGTTATAATTTTTAGATCTATTTATTTACTATTTTTTAATATTATAAATATTATAATAAGATCTAAAAAATAGAAAATAAAGTTATTTAATTTTTGTTCATATGAGATATGATGAATGCATGTTTAGACTAGTTGTAGAATAGTTCTACATAATTATCTAGAATAGATTTTATTTTGATATGATCAATTTAAATCTAATTTTTTAGATTATTATGAGATAATTTAGATCTGAAAATATGCATGATATGATACATGAGATGTATGCAAAAACATGCCATAGTTAGATCTAATTTTTTATATATGAGATATATGATATAGATCTAACTAGTTTTGTAGTATTATATGTTCCTGATTAAGGCGTTTCTCTTGGCCGTCCGGTCATAAGAACGAAGAAGGGATTTAAAGGCCCTCTCCTTCCCATTCGATGGGGTGTTCTTATGATGTGTAGGGGTGCTGCGTGTTCGTCCTTAATCAGAAATCCAAAACTTACTTTCTGCAAAACCCTAGATCCTGAAATCCTAGGATTTTATGTACATATTTTGTTTATGAACCCTAAACTTAATTAAGAATTAAAAATTATGAAATATTATTAAGTCTAAAATTAAGAATTTTTTAGATAGATCTAAGACATATTCATAATACTGGGTTCGGGCTTGGGTAGCTCAATTAGGTCTAAGCGGTTGATCAAACCGAATCAAGAGTTGGTTAGATGGGATCAACAATGCTTAAATTGACCAGCCTAATAGGATTAAGTCTGGGTCAAGATCGAGTCACATGAGTGATCGATCAAGCAAGACCTAATTAGGCTCAGAGGTTAGAGTCTGGATTGTAGGCTAACCCAATTGGTTCTGACTCAACAATTTGGTGTCTAAGGTAAGTTTGGCAGATACGACCGACTGATTTTTAATTGGAAAGCTACTCGACCTGAATGCATTCTTGTACGAGTTAATGGCATATTCCCTTCCACCGGTCTCACTTACCTGGCCATATCTGTTGACACAGTTCTGATCTGAGGTGGTCAATAATCCGAGCTAACCCATGCCACTAGGTTAGTCATAATTGTTATGACTATGCCAAGTCTAGTTTAATGAGACCTGAATCAATTCTCCCTAAGAAAAGATTAAGTCTGAGGTCTTCCACCATTGTAGATGTGCGGGCCCTTTTCGGGGTTGATTGTTCTCGACTGGATACAGTGGCTCAGTTGCACCAAAAAGATGCAACCATGTCTATTAGGCATTGGATGCTATGGGCTGGAGGATGAGTTGGGCTCAATATTTCGGATACGGTGAGAGACTCAATTAGGAAATCCAGTCTATGCAAATGGTGGGTCTGACTTAACTAAGGAGTGGATCAATATTTTGGGCATACGGTGAGATTCATGAATTAGAGACCAAGTTTGGGTGCACCATGATTAGAGAATCATTGAACAAGAGTTGTTCACTCATTGGCTAACCCATCACCAATAACTGTTAGGTGAGGTGATGAGTCAGTTGGTGAGACCGCACCACCCACTAGAAATCATTAATCGTGGAGATTTTTGCATCTCTACAGAGGAGAGTGTAGGGATCCGAGAAAATAGTGGAAGCTAATTTATTTAAAAATAAAATTCCTAAACAAATTGGTCAAGTCTTAATTACAATATCTAACTAGAATCTTTGACTCTCTACAGAAAAGAAAATGTCTGCGTCCAACCCATTGGCACGTATCCTGGACACACATAGACTGACCTGGACCCAATTATAAAGGATTGGCCTCTAGGAACTACAAAATTATTTTGGATTTCGAGAAGTTAACTCATGTATTGGACCTAGGACCCTTCCCACCTTACCAGCCTTGTCCATCCGCTGAACAGAGAGCATCTCTTGAAAAGTGGACGAACGAAGATAATAAGGCCAGATATTACATGTTGGGCTCGATGTCTGATGAGCTCCAGCACCAACATGAAGATATCAGGGACTGTCTGCCAAATGTTGGCTCACCTTGCAAGAGATGTTTGGTGAACAGAGTCGCACAGCCAAATATCAGAGTCACTAAATGACTTTTTAAGGCTAAGATGCGTGATGGGCAGTCAGTCCAAGATCATTATCTGATGATGATCAAGGACTTGGAAGAGCTTGAGAAGCTCAAAGTAAAGTTGGACCTGAATCTGCAGAATGATATTATTCTGCAATCCTTGATTGATGCATATAGGCAGTTCATCATGAACTACCATATGCATAAACTTCAAAATACTCTAGTTGAGCCGAATTATGAACATGCTGGTTACTACTGAACTTTCAATGAAAGATTCTAAAGGCTCAGTATTTGCTATGGAACAGACTTCTTTCAAGAGAAAGTCTTTTGGAAAGAAGAAGAAGTCTGTGAAAAGACAAAAGGTGGAAGGAGGAAAGAAAAAGAAGGCAGAACTAAAAAAGCAGGCCACTGACAAAGAAAAATATTTCCATTGCAACACTGACGGCCACTGAAAGCAGAACTGCCCTACATACCTGGCCACCTTGAAGAATAAGGAGGCAGGTCCTTCTAGAGGTATGCTCGTTATTGAGTCTAACCTTACGATTTCTTCTGCATCCAGTTGGATGCTTGACTCTGGTTCTAGTGTTCATTTGTACACTTCCATGCAAGATCTTAAGGATAGCAGGAGGC
Source organism: Cocos nucifera (assembly GCA_006176705.1). Classification (NCBI taxonomy): domain Eukaryota; kingdom Viridiplantae; phylum Streptophyta; class Magnoliopsida; order Arecales; family Arecaceae; genus Cocos; species Cocos nucifera. The sequence continues at coordinate 68,032 of QRFJ01003396.1, read as the reverse complement.
TGAGGGATGGTAAGATGACCCTATGCATTGGAAATAGAGCAAGGGTTGCTGCTATGGCCATGGAAACCTACCCTCTTTGACTACCATCTGGTTTAGATTCAGTACTTAAAGATTGTTATTATGTGCCTGCAGCAAGCAGAAATTTGATTTCTGTTTCATGTTTAGCACTAGAAGGCTATGTAATTAGTTTTCTTAAGGATCATTATAACATTCTTTATGAAAGAAATAAAATTGTAAGTGATTTTCTTATTAACGATCTTTACCAGTTACATATTGATGTATCAAATTTTAATATCGAGCAAAATATGAATGCCATAAAATTAAAATGACCTAGGGATAGTCCAAACGATAGGTATCTATGGCACCTAAGACTAGGTCATATAGCAGAAGATAGGGTTAACAAATTGGAGAAAAATCGGGCTATTGAGTCCATTGACTTTCGAGTCATATCCAATTTGTGAATCTTGTCTTCAATGGCAAAATGACTAAACTCCCTTTTGTAGGACATGGGGAAAGGGCCACGGATCTCCTTGCCCTAGTACATACTGATGTGTGCGGCCCATTTGATGTGCCGGACTAGAGGCAATTTTGTCTACTTCATTAACCTTTACCGATGATTTATCTCTAGGTATGGGTATGTGTATCTTATGAGACACAAGTCTGAAGCTTTTGAAAAAGTTCAAAGAATTCAGACATGAAGTAGAAAAAGCAAACTGAAAAATCCATTAAGGTTCTTCGATCAGATCGAGGAGGTGAATACCTTAGCCGGGAATTCCTAGACTATCTCAAGAAAAATGGCATAGTCTCTCAATGGACTCCACCAGGAACACCTCAACTCAATGGAGTTTCAGAATGGAGAAATCGGACCCTATTAGATATGGTTCCGATCCATGATGAGCTTCACAGACCTCCTGATTTTCTTTGGGGACACATTTATTAACTTCAATTATCTACTGAATAGGGTTCCCTCTAAAACCATTCCTACCACACCGTATGAGATATGGCATGGTAAGAAACCAAGTCTGAGTCATCTCAGAATTTGGGGATTGTCCGGCTCATGTCAAAAGACAACAAGCGGACAAGTTAGACTTTAGGTCCTTTAGAGCTCGATTCATAGGATATCCTAAAGAGTCATTAGGATATTATTTCTACATTCCAGAAGATCATAATGTGATTGTGAGTCGACATGCCATCTTTCTTGAAAAATAGTTTATTCAAGATAGCGGCATTGGAAAAGCAGATCAAGCTTAGAGGAGAAAGTCTTCACAAGAGCAAAGAGCTAAGGACCTTTGGAACCAAATCAGGTTGAGCCAATACAATCACTACCTCCTCCACCTCGTAGATCGGAAAAGAGTTTCTCATCCTCCTAAGAGGTACTTAGGTACTATTTTAGAGGAAGTAGAGAAAATGTTCCTCGTAGGTAATGGAGTTCATGGTTGATGATCCCAAAACCTATAATGAGGCGATATCAAATATCGACTTTGAGAAATGGTTAGAGGAAATGAAGTTAGAAATTGACTCGATGCACTCCAACCAAGTCTGGACCTTGGTAGATCCACCAGAAGGTATAGTACCTATTGGGTGTAAATGGATCTACAAGAGAAAGATTGGTGCAGATGAAAATGTAGAGACATTCAAAGCTAGATTAGTGGCAAAAGGTTATAGTCAGCATGAAGGCATTGACTATCAGGATACCTTTTCATCAGTAGCCATATTAATCCATTCGCACATTGCTTGCTATTGCAGCCTATGTCGATTATGAAATATGGCAAATGGATGTGAAAATGATGTTCTTAAATGGATATCTTGAGGAAGATATCTATATGAAATAGTCGCTGGATTTCACATCCAGTGATATTGGTCACAAAGTATGCAAGCTACAAAGGTCCATATATGGACTTAAGCAAGCATCTCGAAGCTGGAATACTCATTTTAATGATGTGATCAAATTATTTGGTTTCATCAAGAACGAGAAGGAACCATGTATTTTTAGAAAGATTAGTGGGAGCGCTATTATCTTTCTCATACTATATGTGGATGATTTTCTCCTTATTGGGAATAATATTCCCGTATTGACCATAGTTAAAATATGGTTATCTAAAGAATTCTCCATGAAAGACCTAGGAGAAGCATCCTTCATTCTAGGAATCAAAGTCTATAGAGATAGACCTAAATAGGATGCTAGGTCTTTCACAGAAGATGTACATAGAGGAAGTGCTAAAGAGGTTTAGCATGGAAAACTCTAAGAGGAGATTGGTACCCTTCAGACATGGCATTCATCTCTCCAAGAAAATGTATCCCAACACACCAGAGGAGATTGAATGCATGAGCAAGATCCCTTATGCTTCTAGCAATAGGGAGCCTCATGTATGCCATGTTATGTACACGACCTGATATAGCCCATGCTGTGAGTGTCACAAGTAGATATCAATCAAATTCAGGAGAAGAATACTGGACTTCTGTGAAATGTATCCTTAAGTACTTAAGAAGAACTAAGGATATGTTCTTGGTTTTTGGTAATGGAGAAGTCAAAGTCCAAGGGTATATAGAATCGAATTTTATATCCGATATAGATGATCGAAAGTTGACATCTAAGAATCTGTTTGTGTGTAATGGTGGTGCTGTCAGTTGGAAGAGTTCCAAACAGACAATAATAGCAGATTCCATCATGGAAGTAGAATACATCGCTACATCAAAAGCTGCAAAGGAGGCATTCTACTACAAGAAGTTCACTACAGAGATCAGAGTGATGCCATCAGATGTCATTCCTCTATACTATGATAATGATGGCACCATAGCCCTTGCGAAGAAGCCGAGGTCTCACCAAAAATCCAAACACATCGAGCGGTGATACCACCTCATCCGCAATTACCTCGAGAAAGGATACGTCAAGGTCAAGAGAGTCAACTTCACAGATAATGCTGCAGACCCACTTACAAAGCCATTGGATCAGTAGAAGATCAAAATCCATCTTAAGAAGATGGGACTTAGATTTGTAGCCAATTGGCTTTAGGTCAAGTGGGAGTTTATTAGATATGTGTGCCCTAAAAGCCAGAATTGGCTGACACTTATTATACACTTCTAAGGGCAAAATTATAATTTTGACTATAAATAATAAAATAGGTTATTTTCTATCACAATGTGTATTTAGTGTCTGTGATACATCCCTTGAGTTCATGGCAATGATAGTTCTTATTTTCAAGAGCTGAAAATTTAAGACATGAATTTTCATTATTAACTCATAAAATGCTTTTGATTGTAGGATCATCATGAGGATGGTGATTCTTTCAGAAGATTGGTGTACAATCACTTTTTTTATAGTAGATGAGTCTTGAGTCTATGGTGTAGAGACACCAGAGTGAGAGTACAGGTACTCGTTAGAGAATGAGGGCACTAAGCATGACCACCTCGAGCAGTCATTAGAAAGTCTACCTTCTCATCGATGACTGGCTCGAAGCAGCAGTTTGTGTCTGGTTCTTTGACCTGAGGTGCATCGATAGTTCATCTTGAGGGTATTATAGTTTGACTACACCATGACTCGGTCTCCTAGCCATTCGGAATCTTAAGGTGTATGTTGGCTACAGCATGTTCATTGTAGGAATTGGATTGCACCAATAGAAAATCTATCTACCACGGTCGATGAGGAGTAGCCCAATAATTATCATGAGAATCAAGTCCATAAGCCCATGGCCATGGTAGAGTGAAATAATAGAAAGAGTTTCTATTAAGGTTTTCACATTAGACTTGAATCAAATGATTAATCATATGACAGATATTAGGGTTTGACGAGATTACCTTAACCCCAATCCAGTCGGGGCTCAAGATAGAAGAACTTAATCACACAGATAATTGCACCAAGAGATTCATTTTTATTTTTGATGGGTTGCCACCATATGCTGCTAGGTATCACTGGTGAATTTTGAGAGCAATTAGAAAGATTTAGATGATCAATCATACTAGTTGTCTGAATCAGAAAAGTTCTGATCCATTGGAAGGTGTTTCGATGATGTTGATGATAGAGATCATGACATATCTCATTACCATACGTAACTGAACCTAACTGGTTCACACAAATAAGAGTTTTGATCTGGATATCATCAATTGGACTAATCTAGTTCAATTGATTTGAATTAGATTCAATTAGGTTCAAGAAAATCATGCTAGCAGATGATTGAGCCTAACGTTCTCCTTTAATTATCATTAAAGTTTATCTCAACTGAGCCAAATGTGTCTGGACTCACTTAGGTAACTTTACTTAGTTTGACTGGAGCTTGTTTAGGTCAGAAAAGGGTTGTCTTAATTTATGAGATGAATTTGAGATAACACCTGTCATTTTCCATCACCTGCTAAATCCTATTTCGAACATTTGGTCAAACATTGACCTTTGACACTTAGACATCTGCCCATATGTCAAACCATCATAGGAGAGAGTTCTTGGACCAATCCATCTACTAAAAAGTAGATGGATAATGGGCACACACCTAGGAAGATGTGCGCCCATGGATAAAGCATCTGGAGTCTCGTACAGATGGGACTCCAATTGGTTCAGGGATTCTACTTGGATGGTGCCTAGAAGACTGCTTTGATCTAGTCTTGGCACCATCTAAGGATGATTCAGAGGGACTCTTATCTGATTGGATTAGATGATGTCATCCCACCAATCTGATTTAGATCTGATTGCATAGAAAGTCATGATTGGTCGAGATTATGTGGCACTGCATTATGCAACAGGATCTATAAAAATCCTATCTGCGCCCAGATCAAAGATGCTTGATCCATTGCTTATGCCACAAGACTGCCTCTCTTCCTCCTCCATGCCACCTTCAGGTGTTCTCTCTCCTATCCATGCCCAAGAATTTTTGGGCATAAGTTTGGTGCGATCCAAGCAAGAGAAAGGCGACAGATAAAGGAAGAAGGCAACACTGCTACAAGAGACAACTCACATCTTCGAAATAAGTTTTGAAGATCTTCAAAATCAGATCCAGATCTAATTTTTTGAGAAGTGATAAAGAAGGAGGAGTTCTCTAGATCCTATCCAAGTGGATACCGGTAGAGGCCAGGAACTTGCATGGCTAGATCCAAAACCTCAGGCAGACATCAGGATCATCATAGGATAATCAGATTACCCACAACAAGGCAAAATTAAATTAGATGTAATTTATTTTTTATTTTATTTTATTTTATTTTATTTTATTTTATCTGATCAATAAAATTAGATCTGAAGAATCTCAGATTTGATTTAGATCTAAAATTTTTTTTTTGAAATATCCCTCTTGATTTAATCATATCTGAACGAACCTAATCTAGGAAACATGGTTTTTCCTTCACTATCATCCTTAGTTCCAGGATCTCTAGGTACTTATCTTTAGAATTTTCTCTCCTCATCTTCTTTCTTATTCTTTAAAATAAGATAAAATAAAATAAATAACAATTAAAGATGGATTTATAAGTTGAGTTGTCCCATAGAGTAGATCTTTTAGAAGCCATTAGACACTCTTCCTATCCATCTTGTCTTTCTGCACAACAAGTTGGTGCGATATGTTCGAGCCCCACTCACTTTGTGAGTGAATGCCCACACCAATTTTCTTAGTGTATGTATGATAAAGTTTATCAATATCAAAACCAAATGGCCTACAGACCAGAAAATAATCCCTACTTTAATACTTACAATTCAAGCTGGGTGGCTCAACCAAATTTTTTGTGGCAATCACAACTAGTGGTTACCCCGGTGCCACAAGGACCAACATATATGGATACACATTATGATATGCCTTATCCACAAAATCAATCTTCTCCAAATAACAATGACTCAACTTTTAAAAAGAGGATTCAGTAAGCATTCAATAGGTTAGAACTCACCAATCAACCATTGAACAATCCAAATGACCAAAGGCTTAATTTATTAAAAAAAAGCTTAGAAGTCATGATGAGTCGCAAAATGATCTTATTGATGAACTTATAAATTCAAATTCCCAAGCCATTACTCATATAGAAATACAATTGGGTTTAGTTAGTTATGGCTATTAGTGAAAGTGAGTTGCCTAGTCAACCTGAGAGTAACCTTAAGGGAACATACCTGGCTAGCAATTTTAATGTTCCAAAAATTTTTTCTAAACAATCACATACAACTCTCAAGAAAGAAATGGTCATAGAACAACCTTGTACAACCATAAAGACCCTCTTAGACTATATAATTGAAGCAAAAGCATATAGAGAACAATTGCTCCTGGATCTTTTAGCTTGAGGTCGGCCGACGAGGATGGAGGAGCTCGACCACTGAGGAATATGAGGCTGAGGATGAACTTTGCTGGAGCTTCGCCCATTCACCTATAATAAAGTTCCCACCGGAGTGTTCTCCGGTAAAGACCCTTCAACGCTCAAGTTAAGAGATTGGAGAATAATAAGAAGAAAAAGCATCGAATTGAATGGCATACCTGGAAGGTCTCGAAGCTCCTTTATTTATAGGGGAGGAATTGAAGTCATATCCATTTTGGACTCTAACGGCTTTTTGAGTTTGTTGTCTTGAATTGATTCGAAAGATTTCTTTCCTTCTTGGAAGAAGGATTGCGAAAGATTCTCTCTTTATTCGAGTTTTTCAATTTGGAGAGGATGCAGTTTCAGCAAGAACGGTTAAAGGTTGGCCATTGACGGACTATGATAGATCATTCTGTTCATGTAGCTCGACGATCAATCTGGATCCGATGAGGATGAGGTATGAAGGCCTACATCATTTTGCTAGGAAGCAATCTTCAGTAGGTCGGTCAGAATTGTAGATCAGTTTAGGCCGATCTATAGCTAACCATGGATGAAGTGTCGCATTATTCCGTTCAGACAATCCATTGGAGTAGGTCGGCGGCCAACCCTAAATAGGTCGAGGCTGCACCAGCCCCATTCCACAACAAGAACCATTTTCATCATCATCTTCTTTATCTATGGTCATATAACAACCTCGCACAACTAAAAAGACCCTCTTAGACCATATAATTGAGGCAAAAATATATAGAAAAGAACTAGAATGGTGGGATGAACCAATTCCATCACCTTACTTATATATGGACCCATTTCCAAGTACCCTAGAATCAACCAATCCTTTTAATGGGGAAGGAGGACCAATTGATAAAATGATGGAATTAATAAAGACTTCCTAAGAACCATAGATGAATAACATAATAAAGGAAGCTTCACCCATAATTCTTTCCCAAGATTCATTAAGTCTCTATTTGGCTCATTATGAGGTGGACAATTTTGATGAAGATGGGTATAATACAGAATTTAGTGACCAAGTAGATACACCTTATTCCAAAACTACCCCACTATGGATTGAAAATTTTGAGCCATCACCTAGCCCACCAAAGAACCATCAATTATTATAGAATTGAAGCCACTTCCTGATGCATCTACTAACACCTCACTAGTGATACTTAACCAGGATGCCCAACTTATGGATGTTCTAAAAGCACATAAAGAAGCTGTAGGATGGGATATTGCTAAAATGAGGAATAATGATTTTAAGACTAATTTTTCTATATTTGGCACTACTTTCGAGGATGGCCTTCAAAATCTTTCAACAATATTAAAATGATGTATGGAGGCATGCTTAAAATTAATTTAAAAAAAAGTGCCATACTTTAGATTAGAAAGAGTTGATGCCAATATATATTAGACCTAGAAAAAGGATTGAGATAGATCAAGCTATAGTTGAAGAAATTTCTTAACCACCACTCCCAATTTTGGCCCATCAAATATAATTCCTTCTTGATCATCATAAAAATTATGATAATTTTAGAATTTGGTATAATATGCTTGCTCTGAATACTCTACTGATCTAGGCTATGCTTAACCACCAAAAAGTATTCTATGAACATTTTTCTATCATAATGACTAGGCCTCCTGATTGGTCCTATTTTTTTAGAAACCTTAAGAATGTACTAAAGTTGATTATATCTAAAACTCCTTCATAAGGTTCGGTTGAAGACGTTAAACTTAGCACTTACTAGGAGGCAACCTAGCTTTTGCTTTTAATTTTTTTTTTTGTTTTAGCTTTTCTTTCTTTTAGGACTATGTTGGGGGAAGAACTATGGACCCATGCTAGACGAAGAACAAATAAATTCTAGGCTGAGCTGAGAACCATACTAAATCAGGTGAACTTTTTTCTTCCGCTATTAAGGATAATGAAAATTAAGTTGGAAGGGAGGGATAAATAAAATAATTAAACTCCTTGAGTATTGTAATAATTAATCTTATGTACCTAATTTCATCCTAATTTAAAGTTAATCAGGCATTATAATCGATAATTGATTAATATTTTAGAGAATATTTGAAATACTAAGGATCCAATTATTAAGAAAACCTAATAAATGGTCAAGATTAGAATAGAATAAATTTCTGAGTGATTTTAAAAGCTTTTTTCAACCTATATCCAATAAATAATATACTTTGCATGGGTATGAGTAGCAAAAATTAAAAAAATTAATTTAAAAAATTAAAAAAATAATTAAAAAAGAGAGAGCAAGTTCTAAATATTGGTCTTCCACCGTGTAACTGGATCCCATTATCTAAGTAAGCAATGTTATTCATAAAAAAAAGTAGGCAACATGAAAAAGCTTGTTATATAGTTAGTTTTAATCTATAGCCTACTTAACTCGAGTCAGTAAGCTTGAGGGGTGTTCTACACCTAATGCCCTAAAGCCAACTGATTTGGAAGTTATTGGTCCAAAGCTCACTACAAGAGTCAGATAGAAAGCTTAAGAGGTTAAAATATTGCACTAGCTATAAAAAAAAAAAAAATTCATACTCTAGCCCATACTAAAAATAGAGAATTTAAAGAATAAAAATGCGAAGTTAGTCAAAGAAAAGCTCTAAAATTTTATATTCTTTACTTAGCCATTATTTGGGATGGAATTAATAATCCAATAACATATCTCTTAAATCTCTAGCCCAGTATCAACTGACTTTAAAGTGACTTGAAGAAACTTTTATATCTTATAGATCTAATTTCTTTTTTACTCGAGGATGAGTAAAACTCAAGTTGGAGGATGTGATAATTATTATAAATTTATAAATAAAAGTATTAAAATATATAATAATTAATATTTATTTAAAAAATTTATATTTATATTTATATTTTATAGGAAAGAAACTCATCAATGTGAAGAGCTCAACTTATGGGTTCAGATAGATCAAATTTGACATAAATCGGAGCTAAAATGAAAAAGATATGAATGCCGAAAGTTTAAATGAAAAAAGAAAAAAAAAGAACCAGTTCAGTCTAAACTAGCTCAGAAGAACTGGCCAACTCAGATCGACCATGAGCCAGCACCACAACTCAGCTCCCTCTACATGACATCACCTTGATGCCTACAAACCATGCAATCCATGATGGACCGATGGCTAACTCAATAGGCGTGGATCCTTAAAGGGTCCATAGAAAATCCCACACAGTGTTGGAGGGCATTTCCATTAACTTATCTAGCATGGCGTGTTCCAATTTATAATGGTCTTCATGGCATCCAGTCCACAGGGTCCATAGCATAGTAATTATGCAATCGGATGATTGTAACCAATGGTGAAAATTATTTCCTAATTTGATTCAGCTTCTTAGGCCTCCTGTGCATTGATGGATGGCATCTAATGGCCGATCAAGCGATCCTACAGTCCAAATTTGATTTGGGCATTGATCTTGAAGCTGAATGGGGCTTTTTGATGAAATTATGGGCCTTTTATCTACTATCCGACGGCCCAGAAGCTTCCCTGATCATGATCTAACAGTCCAAAGCTTACCTTTGATTGATCCGATGGTCAGGAAGTCTTCCAGTTTTGATTCAAATTCTTCAGAACTTTCCTCAACATGATCCTGAAAGGAATATGCCCTCAAGCCAATTTACTGGGATGTTCTTTATCTTCCAGACTCATGTAATGATAATTTTAATAAATAAAGGCATTTATTTCATCATATGTGTTATCTTATTATTTATTTAAGACTATGATAAACCCTATAAATTAGGGCTATGATTTTAGGATTATGATGAGATCATACTAGTGAGGCTTAAAATCTTAAAATCCTAATTTAAATATTCCTAGTCGATGGGATATTGAGTTAGGGATCAATATTTTTTGGTAAGACTAGCACATTCTTTGTATGCTCGATTGAGAGGGTGATTGATCTCACAATAACTTGTGTATGATACTAATACAAGAATGTGGGTGCTCATTAGAGAATGAGTTCACTGAATTGATCCAAATTGAGAATATCTAATGGAGTCTTATCTACATGTCAATAGATGGTTCTCATAGTGAAATTTGTGCATGTAATCCTTTGACCTGAAACTACCATAGAATCTTATATATATAAATCCATATTTTGGTTCATACTCATTCATGACTTAGTTATGTATGGGATGATCTAGATATGGTAGATTATATATATGAAGGTTGTGAGTAGGTTAACATGGAATCGATCTCTCCTGGTAAGAGAAAATAGCATCCTACTTGCTTCAAACAAATGATGATTCAGGAAGACTTTGATCAAAGCATGATGAAAAATTAGAAATAATTTCTAATATTTTATTAAATGAATCATCATCATAAGATTGAAAGAGAAATGAATATGATATTGGGGTTGACATATTTTCATACCTAGAGTCATATTCAAGATGCAGGAAGATCGAAGGATCTAGTTGCATGGTAATTTTCACTGAAGGATATTTTTGATATTTTTATCAAAATTTTACATCTTTTGGATAGTCATGATACGTTGCTAGATGTCAATTATGTCTTGTGAATTTGATTAAATTAAAATTTTAATTTAATTATTAAATTAGAAAGTATTCTAAATTAAGTCAAATTGGGTTGGCTAGTTTTGACCTAAATCGGTTTGGTTGAGTTCTAACCAGATTAGGTCAAATCACACCCAGACTCACTACTGGTTAGATGTGAAACCCAATGGGTCACACATAAAGAGAATTGATTAAGGGTCAAATTGGATTAGACCATGTTTGTAAGATAAACATGCTAGCACATGTTGCAAACCCTAGCACCTAGTTTCGAATTAGATTTGAATCAGCTTTCGATTTGGGCAAATTTAGATCCAATTTGAGCCAAATAGGATTTGGTCTTGAGTTGAATTAACCTTGATTGATTGGGCTTTAGATTGGGTGCCACATAACTACATCCCATGCACCAGAGAGTCTCTCTCTTATGCGTGGGAAGTCTTTCATGCGCAAAGAACTCTTTGGCGCATGGAATTTATTGGCGCCTACCTTCTTTGACTTTCTCCATTTTATTATGTCATGTAAATTTTTATATTGGTGTGGACATCGGATATGGAGAGTAGAATAGTCTTTTTGCAAATGAAATACTCTTTTTTCTTTTTGTCCAGGATGTTTTATCGCCAAAGACTCCTTGCCGCCCAAGACTCCATGCCGCCTACTCCTCCTTGACGTCTCTTGGACCAAGTCAAAGTCTCTTGGGACTTTGACTATTCAAAGTTTATCTCCATGCCTTCTTGTTGATTGGGCATCCCTTTTTAGAGCCATTGGATGGCCTTGTTTCATGATCTAATGGATGAAAAGGGTGGCACCAAAGATGAAATATTGCGACTCTTCGTAAAAAAATTACGTAGAATTAATCGAAGAGTCCTTCTGCTTTAAGGCACCTCTTGGACTAAGTCTATATCTTATTTTTGTGATGAGGCATGAGATTGGCTGATGGGGTGTGAGAAATTGATGAGGAAAGGGTATGAGATTTTTTGTTGGCACCCCTACATACATTATAAACAGGGGTGCACACCAAGAGTCCGTGGGTGTGAAAATTATCTTTCTTTCTTACAAGAGTTTTTTTTTATTCAATTTTCTTTCTTTCTTTCTCTTATCTAGACCTTGTCCTTATAAGAATAAGAAGTCATCTTAAGACTAAGAGATTAGAAAGGAAAATTAAGAAGACAAAAGAAAAAGAAAGATAGATAAGGAGAGGCAAGGATGGTGACATAAAGGCTAAAGAAGGTCTTGCCCTTTTAATTAAAGTTCTTATTATTAAAACTTTAATTATATAAATCAGAGGTGTTGGTGTCTTGAACAAGTCTTTGTATGGATCAACATTGGAGGGTGAACACATGGGCACCTGGTGGAAATCCTGACGGACTGCTATCGGCGATCAGGGTCAATTTAGGGTTTAGCGATAAGAGGTATGTTCTAATACTTTCTTTTATATTACAAATGCATGTTATATGATTTAATTGCTAATGAGGTGGTCCTAGGGTTCGGGTTTGGTTTATATGATTTCATGTTTTTACTTTGAAGTCCGTGCTTTTCGCCCTGTACACCAATCCTATCTATGGTATCAAAGCAAGCCTTATTAGGTTAAATCATATAATTCTTTGCTTATAGTATAATGGCATAAATGAAAAAATATGATATAATATTTTAGCATATTTTAATTTATATGATGAGATCATATTCTTTTTCATATCATAATGAGATTATGTTGTATATATTATTCTATAAAGGTTGCCCTGATATAGTAGAAAGTATTCACTCTATAATGATGATTGTCCTAGAATAATTATACATGTTAATTGACATATATTAAGTTGTAGTGTAATTAATCTTTAGCTGAATTAGTTAGGATGTCTAATTGATCAATCGGTGTCTAGGAAAAATGGTTCTTGATTGGTAAAGAGAATATAATTTTTTAATTGATTCTGTTGTCTGACCTGGCCCAATTTATTGGTGTCTAAGGAAAGCAATGGGGGGACTCCCATTTCTCTCCCATTTACCTAGCCGATTCGATTAATTTAATTTTCAGATTGAAATGCTTAATATTATATTCACTACATTAAGGCCTTCCTTCATACTAGTTTCTTATTATGTCCAGAACCATGTTAGTTCTGTTGTGTAACCACAAGATCTATCATGGGAAAAGATGTAATATTAATCTAGTGCATTAAGATGCTTACAGCATTTTGAATATACTACTTTATTGTGTAACCACAAAAGTAGTTATATTTTAATTTTGACTGTATAGAAATGAAGGGTTCTACTTAAACTAAAATATTAAAGTTTGTTGTGCTAACATAAGGCTATTAATGTTTTAGAGGCAAAAGTTTTTGAGAGTTGCATAAAATGCAATTGGAAAGAGTTTCCTACCTTTGAACTTATAATAGGTTTGTTGTGCAACCATAAGACATTTTATAAGGAATTAGGATCTTATTCTCACTAAGAAAATCAATAAGAGGGTTATGATTTTTAGTGGAAGACATAATTAAATTAAAGTTCTAATTTAATTATGTTTTATCATCATGAATTGTTTGCTTATATATTATTCTTTATTATGTAGATTAAATGGCTTTTTCACTTTCATTACGTTCAATTTTGGATTCAAATAAATTGACTGATCAAAATTATGTTGACTGATTGAGAAACCTAAAAATAGTACTCAGTCAAGAAAAATTTTTCTATATTCTTGATGCCCCTGATCCTAAGCCGTTAGAAAATGATGCCATGAATGAAGATAAGTCCACATATAAGATGTGGCAAAATGATTCTCTTACTGTCAAATGCATCATACTTGCCTCTATGAATAATGAATTACAGAGGTAGCATGATAGCATGGACACTCAGTTATATTGCTCAATCTAAAAGAGCTTTATGGAGAGCATAATAGGACGGCTAGATATGAGATATCTAAGCAATTATTTCGTGCAAGAATGACAGAAGGAACATCCATACAAAATCATATTTTGATGGTAATTGACCTAATCACTCGATTAAGTCAATTAAATTTTATAATGGATGGAGAGTTAAGTCAGGATTTGATCCTGCAATCACTCCCAGAATCATTTTTTTAGTTTGTCGTGAACTATCATATGAACAAATTGAATTCTTCATTGCCTGAGCTATTAAATATGCTCAAGACAACATAAAGCCATATCAAAAAAGATAAGGTTCCTCTTCTTCTTGTGGAAGGGATCTCCAAGAAGAAGGCAGGCAAAAAGGGTTCAAAGAGAAGGTTGAATCCTAAAAGTGGTATAAATAAGAAGAAAAAGGAGAAAAAGGTCTCCGAACAAATGATCTATTTTCACTGCGGCAAAGCAGGGTATTAGAAGAGGAATTGCAAGGCTTACCTTGCAACCATGAAGTCTAGTGCAAATAATGCACCAAAAGGTATGTATGGGATACATACTATATAATCATTAAATTCTTTCATTTCAAATTCTTGGGTATTAGATACCGGCTGTGGTTTTTATATCTATAAATCTTTGCAAGGGCTGTAGAAAATTAAGAGTTTGAAGAAAGGTGACTTCAAGCTCTATGGCGCTGGAGGAGAGTCTATCCAAGCAGAAGCTATAGGGACAAATATATTGAAGTTACCTTATGGAAAGATCTTAGAGCTTATAAATTGTTATTATATGCCTAAGATCATTAAAAATATTATATCTATACCCTTGTTATTAAAACAAGGTTATAGCCTTAATGTAATGAGCGAAGGTTGCTCGATCAAATATTCTAATGAAAATATTTGTTTTGGCATATTTAGCAATAGTTTGTTGACTCTATGTTTGGATGATAATATATTTCATATTGATGAAAATAGAAAACGTAAAAGAGATGACATAAATAATACTTTATTTTGACATTGTCAATTAGGTCATATTAGTGAGGCTAGGATTAACAAGTTATACAAAGAAAAGTTCTTTGATCCTTTTGATTATGAATCATTGGGAACTTGTGAATCATGCCTCATGGGTAAAATGACCAAGATTCCATTTAATGGACATAGAGAAAGGACAAATGAGTTATTAGGACTTATACATATGGATGTATGTGGTCCTATGACAACTCAAGCCAGAGGAGGATACTCTTATTTTATTATATTTACTGATGATTTATCTAGGTTTGGATATGTGTATCTTATGAAACACAAATCAGAAGCCTTTGATAAATTTAAAGAGTATCAAAGTATGGTCGAAAAACAAACTGGACAATGTATAAAAATCCTTCGATCTGATCAGGGAGGAGAATACTTATCTAGTGAGTTTCTAGACTATCTTAAAGTTAAAGGGATTCTCTCTGAATGGACACCTCCTTATACACCATAATTAAATGGTGTAGTTGAAAGAAAAAATTATACCTTATTAGATATGGTATGGTCCATGATGTGCTTCACTGATTTACCTATTTCCTTCTGGGGTCATGCTCTGGAGACTGCAATTTACATCTTGAATAGAGTTCCTTCTAAATTTGTATCTAGTACTCCATATGACATATGGAGAAGTAAGAAACCTAATCTTAAGTATCTTAAGATATGGGGTTGTCCAGCTTATGTCAAAAAAAATTTTGGACATAAACTTGATGCTAGATCAGACAGATGTCTATTTATAGGATATCCTAGAAATAGTATAGGATATATATTCTACCATCCTACTGAACAAAAGGTATTTGTAAGTAGGCATACCATTTTTATGAAAAAAAATTTTATCCTAGAAAAGGGCAGTGGCAGAAATATTGAACTTAGTGAAGTTCAAGAAAAATAAATAGAAATTTCTCAACCATATAATCATATAAAAGAATCAGAACACATAACTCCTATCCGTTGGTCTAAAAGAGTACGAAATACACCTATGAGGTATGGTTTTATTATTGAGAACAATGAAGCCCAAGTCATTGAAAATGATGAACCTCTGACCTATGCAGAAGTAGTCAAAAGTAAGGACTCTTACAAATGGTTGGCTGCCATGGAATCCATGCACACCAACAAAGTATGGACTTTGGTGGATGCACCAGAGGATATAAATCCTATTGGATGATGGATTTTTAAGAAAAAGATTGGAGCTGATGGTCAAATAGAAACCTATAAGGCTAGATTGGTGGCTAAGAGTTTTAAGCAAAAATAGAGGATTGATTATGATGAAACTTTTTCACCTGTTGCCATGCTCAAATCTATTCGGATTATGCTTGCTATAGCAGCATACCACGATTATGAAATATGGCAAATGGATGTAAAGACTGCCTTCCTTAATGGTTTTCTTGAGGAGGAGGTCTATATGTCACAGCCAGAGGGATTTGAGTCAAATGAGAAACCAAATCAGGTATGCAAGCTTAAGAGATCCATTTATGGATTAAAGCAAGCATCAAGGAGTTGGAACATCCATTTTGATGAAATAGTAAAAGAGTTTGGTTTTATCAAGAATGTTGATGAACCATGTGTGTACAAGAAAACTAGTGGGAGAACCATAGTCTTCTTGGTTCTGTATGTAGATGACATACTACTCATTGGGAATGATATCCCAATGTTACAATCAGTCAAATTATGGCTATCAAATAAGTTTTTCATGAAAGATTTGGGAGAAGCATCCTATATACTAGGAATAAAGATCTATAGAGATAGATCTAAGAGGATGCTAGGCTTGTCCCAATCAAGGTACATTGACTTAATACTGAAAAGATTCAGTATGGATGGGAGTAAAAAAGGTTATTTACCCATGAGTCAAGGCATACATTTCTCTAAAAAATTGTCTCCTAAGACATCTGAAGAGAGAAATAGAATGAATTCTATTCCTTATGCTTCCGCTGTTGGATCAATAATGTATGCCATGTTATGTACAAGGCCTGATGTTGCTTATGCTTTAGGCATTGCAAGTAGATTTCAAGCTGATCCAGGAGAGGATCATTGAAAAGCTGTGAAAAATATTCTTAAGTACTTGAGAAGGACTAAAGATATTTTTCTAGTATACAGAGGTTTTGATCTTAAATTAGAAGCATATTCTGATTCTAGTTTTCAATCAGACCCAGATGATAGCAAATCCATTTCAGGATATGTATTTACTCTGAACAGTGGAGCAATGAGTTGGAAAAGTACTAAGCAACCAACTGTAGCTGACTCAACTACTGAAGCAGAATGCATAGCTATAAGTAAAGCCGTCAAGAAAGCTGTCTAGATGAAGAAGTTCATCACTAAATTAAAAGTTATTCCTAAAATTGAGAATCCAGTACCACTTTACTATGATAATACTGGAGCTGTAGCTCAAGCAAAGGAATCAAGGTCTCATCATAAATCCAAACACATTCTAAGACGCTTCCATCTCATTTGAGAAATTATTGAAAGACAAGATATAGTCATAGAATGAGTGGACACAAAGAACAACATAGCAGACCCACTCACTAAGGCTTTACCACTGCAACTGTTTGATCGCCACCTTGATTGTATGGGATTAAAATATAAGGGTGATTGGCTTTAGTGCAAGTGGGAGATTAAAAGGAATATGCCCTCAAGCCAATTTATTAGGATGTTCTTTATCTTTCAGACTCATGTAATGATATTTTAATAAATAAAGATATTTATTTCATCATATGCAATGTCTTATTTTTTATTTAAGATTATGATAGACCCTCTAAATTAGAGCTATAATTTTAGGATTATGATATGATCATACTAGTGAGACCTAAAATCTTAAAATCCTAATTTAAATATTCCTAGTCGATGGGATATTGAGTTAGGGATCAATGTTTTTCTGTAAGACTAGCACATTCTTTATATGCTCGATTGAGAGGATGATTGATTTCACAATAACTTATGTATGACACTGATACAAGAATGTGGGTGCTCATTAGAGAATGAGTTCACTGAATTGATCCAAATTGAGAATATCTAATGGAGTCTTATCTACATGTCAATAGATGGTTCTCATAGTGGAATTTGTGCATGTAATCCTTTGACCTGAAACTAATAGAATCTTATATATATAAATCCATATTTTGGTTCATACTCATTCATGACTCAGTTATGTATGGAATGATTTGGATATGGTAGATTATATATATGAAGGTTGTGAGTAGGTTAACATGGAATCGATCTCTCCTGGTAAGAGAAAATAGCATCCTACTTGCTTCAAACAAATGATGATTCAGGAAGACTTTGATCAAAGCATGATGAAAAATTAGAAATGGTTTTTAATGTTTCATTAAATGAATCATCATATGAGATTGAAAGAGAAATGAATATGATATTGGGGTTGACATATTTTCATATCCAGAGTCATATTCAGGATGTAGAAAGATCAAAGGATCTAGTTGCATGGTAATTTTCACTGAAGGGTATTTTTGGTATTTCCATCAAAATTTCACATCTTTTAGATAGTCATGATATATTGCTAGACGTTAATCATGTCTTGTGGGTTTGATTAAATTAAAATTTTAATTTAATTATTAAATTAGAAAGTGTTCTAAAATAAGTAAAATTGGATTGGCTGGTTTTGACCTAAATCGATTTGGTTGAGTTCTAACCAGATTAGGTCAAATCACACCCAAACTCACTGCTGGTTAGGTATGAAATCCAATGGGTCATACATAAAGAGAATTGATTAAGGGTCTAAGTGGATTAGACCATGTTTGCAAGATGAGCATGCTAGCATATGTTGCAAACCCTAGCACCTGGTTTCGAATTGGATTCGAATCAACTTCCGATTTGGGCTAATTTAGATCCGATTTGAGCCAAATAGGGTTTGATCTTGAGTTGGATTAACCTTGATTGATTGGACTTTAGATTGGACACCACATACCTGCATCCCACATGCTAGAGAGTCTCTCTCTTGCACATGGGAAGTCTTTCATGCGCAAAGAACTCTTTAGCGCATGGAATTTGTTGGCGCCTACCTTCTTTGACTTTTTCCATTTTGTTATGTCACATAAATTTTTATATTGGTGTGGACATCAGATATGGGGCATAGAAGAGTCCTTCTATAGATGAAATATCCTTTTTTCTTTTCGCCCAGGATGTTTTGTCGCCCAAGACTCCTTGCCGCCCAAGACTCCATGCTGCCTACTCCTCCTTGACGTCTCTTGGACCAAGTCAAAGTCTCTTAGGACTTTGACTATTCAAAGTTTATCTTCATGCCTTCTTTCTGATTGGGCATCCCTTTTTAGGGCCATTGCATGGCCTTGTTTCATGATCTAATGGATGAAAAGGGGGGCGCCAAAGATGAAATATTGCGACTCTTCGTAAAAAACTTACGTAGAATTAATCGAAGAGTCCTTCTGCTTTAAGGCACCTCTTGGACTAAGTCAATATCTTATTTTTCTGATGAGGCATGAGATTGGCTGATGGGGTGTGAGAAATTGATGAGGAAAGGGCATGAGATTTTTTGTTGGCACCCCTACATACATTATAAATAGGGGTGCACACCAAGAGTCCGTGGGTGTAAAAATTATCTTTCTTTCTTACAAGAGTTTCTTTTTATCCAATTTTCTTTCTTTCTTTCTCTTGTCTAGATCTTGTTCTTATAAGGATAAGAAGTCATCTTAAGACTAAGAGATTAGGAAGAAAAATTAAGAAGACAAAAGAAAAAGAAAGATAGATAAGGAGAGGCAAGGAAGGTGACATACAGGCTAAAGAAGGTCTTGCCCTTTTAATTAAAGTTCTTATTATTAGAACTCTAATTATATAAATCAGAGGTGCTGGTGTCTTGATCAAGTCTCTATGTGGATCAACGTTGGAGGGTGAACACATGGGCATCTAGTGGAAACCCTGACAGACTGCTACCAGCGATCAGGGTCAATTTAGGGTTTAGCAAGAGGTATGTTCTAATACTTTCTTTTATATTACAAATGCATGTTATATGATTTAATTGCTAATGAGGTGGTCCTAGGATTCGGGTTTGGTTTATATGATTTCATGTTTTGCTTTGAAATCCATGCTTTTCGCCCTGTACACCAATCCTATCAGATCCAGTGGTCGAGATTCACCTACATACGCAATCAGACAACCAATACTCCATAATTAATTGATCCAACAGTTGGAAAGGTGATTGACTCCTTTTTAAAACACTATTCCAACTCTAATTGAGTTTTTGGCCTATAAAAGAACCTGATGGTCCATCAAGCGAAAGCAATCCCTCCCCTATGGGGGAAATAAACCCAAAGAGCCTTCCTTTAGGGGATCAACCCCTCTTTAAGCCTTTTTCTCTTCTCTCTCCCTTCTAACCCTAGAATAGAGCCTTCTCCAGCCTCTTAGCTCTCTTCCTCTCTCTACTTCTCTCTTCTTCTTTCTTCTTTCTTTCTTCTTTCTTTCTTTTTTCTCTCTTTATCGAGGAGTTTGAAGATGCCGAGAGCTAGA
The DNA here is from genome assembly GCA_006176705.1 of Cocos nucifera. NCBI lineage: Eukaryota > Viridiplantae > Streptophyta > Magnoliopsida > Arecales > Arecaceae > Cocos > Cocos nucifera. Next base: position 47,926 of record QRFJ01003396.1, on the reverse strand, counting down.
AGAACCTCAATCAAGCATGGTTAAAGATCTAAATTCTAAAAAAGTAGATGAAGTCTTCGAGCATGGATTGTATTTTTTCATTCTTTATCTTTTGTAATTCCTTTATTGCAAATATGTTCTCCTGCCTAGTTTTTAATAAAATTTATTTTTATGCATGAGATCTTATATTAACATGATTATTATTGATTAATATCTAAATGGACTATATTATGAAGATAGATTGTGATCGAAAAATGTAGTATGTGCTTGGTTTAATAGTTTGTATTAGAGCAAATCATTAAAACCATGTTACCAATTTTTAGGAATTAAGTATTGAATAGCTTATGATTCTATTGAGATAGGTCATGATCGGAAGATACGGTTCATGCTCGAAAAAAATAGATTATAGTCATAACTAAATTCTTAAAAATTTAAATTTTTACATTAAAAGAATTATCACAACCATGTTTAAGATGGATTCAAAATTCTAGAATATCTTTAATTAATTCTAAAATCCTACTTAATTAAGTATTTACTTTCTTTTATTTTAATTTGCTAAAATTTAAATTAATTCTCTTTAATCTAATTATTTAAATTTTTATTTTAAAATTAAATTTTAATTTTTAATTTTTATTAAAATTAAACATAATTCAGCCTTCAATCTCTGAAAAAATTAACATCTAACTCACCACTATTTTAATCAATAGTAAGTCTGATTTAATTTTTATTTATTGCTGTAATGATAAGCATCAATGAGCTTCATGAATTAGAGATATGATTTGGGTGCAACATGTTTAGAGAAACATTAAATGAGAGTTTTCCATTCATCGACTTACTTATCATCAATAACTGTTAGGTGAGGTATTGATTAAATTAATTAAAATTAATTTAATCTTGAAACTTTTTAAGATCAGACAATAGAAGACTTAAATTAATTAAAATTAATTTAAAATATCTAAAAATATTCTAGATCTAAGATCTATTACATGATTATTGCATAATATTAAATCAAAAATTAAAAATATAAAGAAAGAAGAGGTATTGATCATATCAACATAAATCTACACTAGATCAGAATCATATAAGTAACAGAAGATTAAATATTTCTTACCTATGCAAGTTAGACATTTTAACTTGTTGATCCAAGCTTAAGGATGATATTGCAAGCTGCACACATGTCCGACCTCAAAGAGATATCCACACGAGCCCATAAATGCTGATCCGAAGTTCGGTATCCAAAAATCAGCATAGTTTGCTAGAACTATGTTAATCCTTCTTTGATGATTAATTTGGATCTTCGTTCTTCGAAACTTGGACTCTCTAATTTTTAGAAGTCAAGGAAGATGATATATGATGCTGAGACTCCTCTCAAAAGCTCATAAATAATGGAGGAAGAGGTGTAGAACAAAATCCTAAAAGAAGACTTTCTTCTTCTTCTTTATTCCCTAACCTAGACACCTTGAATGGTATCTTTAAAATTTCCATACCCTAGATAAATTTTTATCTAATTTTCCCATGCCTAAGAGCCCTCTTAAATATCTATAATCCACAAAAAAATTAGTCCAAAATTTATTTTAAATAAAGAGATATGGACCACTCCTTTAGGTCAAATATCTAGTAAAGAAGGTCCAATTAAGGCATGATTTGGGGTGCCCCATCCAACTCTTGGGCACCCCCTCCTTTTCTACTATGGACTACCAAGTTTTGTCATACAAAAATTTCTCTAAAATCCATAAAAATATCAAAAAAATCTAGGTGGAATCGATGCACTATAAGAAGAGTTTTGGTTTCCTAAAATTCTATCTCATAGAATTTAAAATCAAAACCAATTCCTACTTTGACTTGGTCCATACTTAATTTACCATGTAAAAAAGAAAAAGGAGGACTTTGGGACGTGGTGGGCTTCTCTTGGACATGGAGAATTCATACAAAATCAAAGAAGGCATGAAGGTGTTAGATATGTGCGCCCTAGAAGCCAGAATTGGTTGACACTTGTAATACACTTCTAGAGGTAAAATTATAATTTTGATTATAAATAATAAAATAGATTATTTTCTATCACAAATATATATTTAGTATCTGTGATACATCCCTTGAGTTAATGGTAATGATAATTCTTATTTTCAAGAGTTAAAAATTTAAGACAAAAATTTTCATTATTAACTCATAAAATACTCCTGACCGTAGGATCATCATGAGGATGGTGATTGATTCAGAAGGTTGGCATACAATCATTTTTTTATAGTAGATGAGTCTTAAGTCTATGGTGTAGAGACACCGAAGTGAGAGTACAGGTACTCGTTAGAGAATGAGGGCACTGAACGTGACCACCTCGAGCAGTCATAAGGAAGTCTATCTTCTCATCGATGACTGACTCGAAGCTGCAGTCGTATGTCTGGTTCTTTGATCTGAGGTGCATCGATAGTTTACTTTGAGGGTGTTATAGTTTGACTACACCATGACTCGATCTCCTAGCCATTCGAAACCCCGAGGTGTATGTTAGTTATAGCATGTTTATTGTAGGAATTGGATTACATCAAGAGGAAATCTATCTACCATGATGGATGAGGAGCAGCCCTATGATGATCATGAGAATCAAGTCTTTAAGCCCATGGCCATGGCAGAGTGAAATAATAGAAAGAGTTTCTATTAAGGTTTTCACATCGGACTTGAATCGAATGATTAAATCATATGACAGAAATTAGGGTTTAACGAGTTCACCTTAACCCTAATCTGATCGAGGCTCAAGATAGAAGAACTTAATCACACAGGTAGCTACACCGAGAGGTTCATTTTTAGTTTTGATAGGTCACCACCATATACTGCTAGGTATCATTGGTGGATTTTGGAAGCAAGTAGAATGATTTGGATGATCAATCATTTTAGTTGTCTGAATCAAAAAAGTTCTGATCCATCGAAAGATGTTTCGATGATGTCGATGATAGAGATTGCGACATATCTCATTATCATATAAAATTGAACCTAATTAGATCACACAAACAAGAATTTAGATCTGGATATCATCAATTGGACTAATCCAATTCAATTGATTTGAATTAGATTCAATTAGGTTCAAGGAAATCGTGCTAGCACACGATTGAGCCTAATATTCTTCTTCTACTATCATTAAAAGTTATCTCGACTGAGAAAAATGTATTTATGCTCACTCAAGTATCTTTACTTGATCTGATTGGAGCTTGTCCAGGTCAGAAAAGGGTTGTCTTAATTTATGAGATAAATTTGAGACACCTACCATTTTTCGTCACCTACTAATTCTTATCTTTTGACTTTTGTCAAACATTAGCCTTTGACACTTAGACATCTGCCCATGTATCATGCACCTATAGAAGAGTAGATAGGGGCTTGTCCCCTTGCTAGAAAATGAAAAGAAGAGGGTGCACACCTAGAGAGGTGTGCACCCATGGATAGGGATGCTTGCAGTCCCATACAGATGGGATACTAGGTTGGTTCTTGGAATCAACTTAGGTAGGCACCTAAGACTCAGCTTTGATCAATCTTGGTGCCACCTAAGGATGATTTGAGGGGGATCTCATCTGATTAGATTAGGTGATGTCATTCTACCAATCAGATTTAGATCTGATTATATAAAGCAATATCATTGGTCAGGATGATGTGGCACTGCATGGCACAGCAGGATCTATATAAACGCTGTCTGCACCTAACTTTGATGAAGTTCTCCCTTAGCCCATGCCCCAAGGCTGCCCCTCTCCCTCCTCCATGCCATCTTCTAGTCCTCTCTCTCCTCTCCATACCCAAGGAGATTTGGGCTCCAATTTGGTGCCATCCAAACAAGAGAAAGGTGACGAGAAAGGATGAAGGCATCACTGCTGTAAGAGATGATTCCAAATCTTCAAAAGGAGTTTTGAAGATCCTCTAAATTAGATCCGGATCTGATATTTGGAGAGGTGATAAAGAAGGATAAGATCTTTAGATCCAGCCTAAGTAGATACTGGTAGAGGCCAGGCACTGCATGGCTAGATCCAGAACTTCAGGCAATCAGCAGGATCATCACAGGATAATCCGATTACCCAATATCAAGATACAAAATTAAATTAGATTTAATTTATCTTTTATTTTTATTTTTTAGATCTATAAAATTAGATCTAAAATATCTCAGATCTGATCTAGATTCAAAAGAAAAATTTTTAAAATATCTCTCTTGATCCAATCAGATTTAAACAAACCTAATCCAAAAAATTAGGATTTTTTCTTCATTTGGTATCAGAGCCAGGTTCTAATAAATTAATTAGATCTAATTTTAATTTATTTTTAATCTAATAATTAGATGATTTTAGATATCACATGAGATGTGATTAGATCTGAAATTAGAAAAAATTAAAATTAAATAATTTAGATCTAAGTTTTACAAGATGCATGACTACTTGTAAAATAGAATTATTCTATACATAGTCTTGCATGATCATAATTTAATTTGATTAAGTTATAATTTTAGATCAATTTATTTACTATTTTTTGATGTTATAATTATTATAATAATATCTAAATCATAGTAAATAAAATTATTTAATTTTTGGTTCATATGAGATATGATGAATGCATGTTTAGACTAGTTGTAGAATAGCTCTACATAATTGTCTAGATTAAAATTTATTTTGATGTGATCAATTTAAATTTAATTTTTTAGATAAATTATGAGATAATTTAAATCTAAATATATGCATGATATGATACATGAGATATATGCAAAACATGTATAAAGTTAGATCAATTTTTATATATGAGATATATGATGTAGATCTAACTAGTTTTGTAGATTTATATTTCTGATTAAGGCATTCTCCTTAGCCGTCCAGTCATAAGAACAAAGTAGGATTTAAATGCCTTCTCCTCCCATTCGATGGGGTGTTCTTATCATGTGTAGGGGTGTTGCGTGTTCGTCCTTAATCAAAAATCAAGAATTTACTTTTTACAAAACCCTAGATCCTAAAACCCTAGGATTTTATTTACATATTTTATTTGTGAACCTTAAATTTAATTAAGAATTAAGATTATGAAATATATGTTAGATCTAAAATTAAGAATTTCAGATCTAAGACATATTCATAAAATTGGGTTTGGGCTTGAATAGCTCAATTAGGTCTAAGCGTTGTTCAAACTGAATAAAGAGTTGGTTAGATGGGATCAACAGTGCTTAAATTGACCAGCCTAATAGGATTAAGTCTGGGTCAAGATTAAGTCACGTGAGTGATCAATCAAGCAAAGACCTAATTAGGCTTAGTGGTTAGAGTCTGGATTGTTGGCTAACCCGATTGATTCTGGCTCAATAATTTGGTGTCTAAGGTAAGTTTGGCAGATACGACCGATTGATTTTTAATTGAAATCCACTCGATTCGAATGCATTCTTATCGAGTTAATGGCTTATCCCTTCCACCGGTCTCACTTACCTGACCATATTTGTTGGCTCAGTCCTGATCTGAGGTGATCAATAAGCCAAGCTAACCCATGCCACTAGGTTAGTCATAATGGTTATGACTATGTCAAGTCTAGTTTAATGAGACCTAAATCAAATCTTTCTAAGAAAAGATTAAGTCTAAGATCTTCTACCATTATAGATATGTGGGCCCTTTCCGAGATTGATTATTTTCGACTGGTTATAGTGGTTCAGTTGCACCAAAAAGATGCTGTTGGATATGTGTGCCCTAGAAGCCAGAATTGGCTGACACTTGTAATACACTTTTAAGGGCAAAATTATAATTTTGACTATAAATAATAAAATGGGTTATTTTCTATCTCATAAGTATATTTAGTGTCTGTGATACATCCCTTGAGTTAATGGTAATGATAATTCATATTTTCAAGAGTTGAAAATTTAAGACTTGAATTTTCATTTATTAACTCATAAAATGCTTCTGACTGTAGGATCATCATAAGAATGGTGATTGATCCAGAAGGTTAGTGTACAATTTCTTCTTTGTAGCAGATGAATCTTAAGTCTACCGTGTAGAGACACCGGAGCGAGAGTATAGGTATTCGTTAGAGAACGAGGGCACTAAGCATGACCATCTCGAGTAGTCATAAGGAAGTCTACCTTCTCATCGATGACTGACTCGGTGCTACAATGGTGTGTCTGGTTCTTTGACCTGAGATGCATCGACAGTTCGCCTTGAGGGTGTTATAGTTTGACTACACCATGACTCAGTCTCCTAGCCATTCAAAATCCTGAGGTGTATGTTGGCTATAGCATGTTTATTGTAGGAATTGGATTGCACCAAGATGAAATCTATCTACCTCGATGGATGAGGAGCAGCCCTATGATGATCATGAGAATCAAGTCCATAAGCCCATGGCCATGGTAGAGAGTGAAATAATAGAAAGAGTTTCTATTAAGATTTTCACATCGGACTTGAATCGAATGATTAAATCATATGATAGAAATAAGGGTTTGACGAGTTCACCTTAACCCTAATCTGATTGGGGCTCAAGATAGAAGAACTTAATCACACAAGTAGCTGCACCGAGAGGTTTTATTTTAGTTTTGATGGGTTGCCACCATATGCTGCTAGGTGTCACTGATGGATTTTGGGAGCAACTAAAATGATTTAGATGATCGATCATTCTAAGTTATCTAAATCAGAAGAGTTCTGATCCATCGAAAGAAGTTTCGATGATGTCGATGATGGAGATTATGACATATCCCATTATCATACAGAACTGAACCTAATTGGGTCACACAAACAAGAATTTGGATTTGAATATCATCAATTGGACTAACCAAGTTCAATTGATTTGAATAAGATTCAATTAAGTTCAAGAAAATCATGCTAGCACATGATTCAGCCTAACGTTCTCCTTTTTCTATCATAAAAGTTATCTCGATAGAGCCAAATGAGTTTGTGCTCACTCAGGTACCTTTACTTGGTCTGATTGGAGCTTGTCCAAGTCAAAAAAAGGTTGTCTTAATTTGTGAGATAAATTTGAGATAACACCTGCCATTTTCCATCACCAGCTAATTCTTGTACTTTGACTTGGTCAAACATTGATCTTTGACCCTTGGACATCTGCCCATGTGTCATGCACTTATTAGAGAGCAAATAGGAGTTTGTCCCCTCTCTGAAAATTAGAAAGAAGGGGGCGCATGCTGCGTGCGCCCATGGATAGGGATGCTGGAGTCCCATACGGATGGGACTCCAGGTTGCTTCTTGGTTTCTACTTAGGTGGCCCTTGGGTATCTACTTTGACCAGTCTTAGGCACCATCTAAGAATGAACCTATGGGTCTTTCATCTGATTGGATCAGGTGATCTCATCCCACTAATCAGATTTAGATCTGATTGCATGAAGCAACATGATTGGCCGGGGTGATGCAGCACGGCATGGCGCAGCAGAGTCTATAAATAGATCCTATCTACGCCCACTTTTCAATGAGTTCATCTTAGCCCATGCCCCAAGGCTGTCCCTCTCCCTTTTCTATGCCACCATCTAGCTCTCTCCCTCCTCTCCATGCCTAAGAAAGTTAGGTCCTTCAGATTAGTGCGAGTTAGGCAAGAAAGGCTGACGAAAAAGGAAGAAGGCAGCACTACTGTAGAGACGATGGGTGATCTTCAGAAGGTGTTTTGAAGATCCAGCAAATCATATCCAGATCTAATTTTTGGAGTAAAGAAAGAGAAGGAGAAGATCTCTAGATTCAGCCCGAGTGGATACCAATAGAGGCCAGACGCTTGCATGGCTAGATCCAGAACCTCAAAGCTTCCGTAGGATCATCAACGAGTAATCAGATTACCCAAGATCAAGATAAAAATTAATTTAAAATTAATTTAGTTTTATTTTCTTAATTATTAGATTATAAATTAGATCTAAAAAAGTATCATATCTGATCTAGATCTGAGAAAAAATTTTTGAAATATGCCTCTTGATCTAATCAGATTTGAACAAACCTGATCTGGAAAATCATGATTTTTCTTCAACTGGTATCAGACCCAGGTTCTTATAAAATTTTTTTAGATCTAATTTAATCTGATTAATTAGTGATTTTAGATATCACATAAGATGTGATTAGATCTAAAATTAGAAAAATAGAAAATTAATATTAATTAATCTAGATCTAATATGTATGAGATACATAACTAGACTAGGTATATAATTGTTCTATGTGTAGTCTAGTATAATCATATTTTTTATTTAATTAAATATAATTTTTAGATATATTTATTTTCTATATTTTGATATTATAAATATTATAATCAGATCTAAAAATAAAAAATAAAATAAATTTAATTTGTTCATCTAAGATATGATAATTGCATGTTTAGACAAGTTGTAGAATAGTTCTGCAAATAGGTCTAGATTAAATTTTATTTGATAAGATCAAATTTAAATTTAATTTTTTAAATAATTATGAGATAATTTAGATCTGAAAAACATGCATACATGATATATGTGATATATATAAAATATATTTTAATTAGATCTATTTTTTATATGAGATATATGCTTAGATCTAATTAGTTTTTGTAGATTAGTTATTTTTCTGATTAAGGCGTTCCCCTTGGCCGTCCAATCATAAGAACAAAGTAGGGCTTAAAGACCCTCTCCTCTCATTCAATGGGGTGTTCTTATGATGTGTAGGGGTGCTGCACGTTCGTCCTTAATCAGAAATTGAAAACTTACTTTCTGCAAAATCCTAGATCCTGAAATCCTAGGATCTTATTTACATGTTTTGTTTAAGAACCCTAACTTAATTAAGAATTAAGTTTATGAAATATCAATTAGGTCTAAAATTGAGAATTTTAGATCTAAGACATATTCATAAATCTGGGTTCGGGCTTGGGTAGCTCAATTAGGTCTAGCGGTTGATCAAACCGAATCAAGAGTTGGTTAGATGGGATCAACAATGCTTAAATTGACCAGCCTAATAGGATTAAGTTCTGGGTCAAGATCGAGTCACGTGAGTGATCGATCAAGCTAAGACCTAATTAGGCTCAGTGGTTAGAGTCTGGATTGTAGGCTAACCCGATTGGTTCTGGCTCAATAATTTGGTGTCTAAGGTAAGTTTGGCAGATACGATCGACTGATTTTTAATTGGGAGCTACTCGACTCGAATGCATTCTTGTCGAGTTAATGGCATATCCCTTCCACCGATCTCACTTACCTGGCCATGTTTGTTGACTCAGTTCTGATCTGAGGTGGTCAATAATCCGAGCTAACCCATGCCACTAGGTTAGTCATAATGGTTATGACTATGTCAAGTCTAGTTTAATGAGACCTAAATCAAATCTTCCTAAGAAAAGATTAAGTCTAAGGTCTTCCACCATTGTAGATGTGCGGAGCCCTTCTGGGGTTGATTGTTCTCGGTTGGTTACAGTGGCTCAGTTGCACCAGAAAGATGCAACCATGTCTATTAGGCATTGGATGCTATGGGCTGGAGGATGAATTGGGCTCAATATTTTGGATACGGTGAGAGACTCAATTAGGAATCCAATCTATGCAAATGGTGGGTCTGACTTAACTAAGGAGTGGATCAATATTTTGGACACGGTGAGATTCATGAATTAGAGATCAAGTTTGGGTGCACCATGATTAGAGAATCATTGAACAAGAGTTGTTCACTCATTGGCTAACCCATCACCAATAACTGTTAGGTGAGGTGATGAGTAAGTCGGTGGACCGCACCACCCACTAGAAATCAGTAATCATGGAAGATTTTTGCATCTCTACAGAGGGAGTGTAGGGATCCAAGAAAATAGTGGGAGCTAATTTATTTAAAAATAAAATTTCTAAATAAATTGGTTAAGTCTTAATTACAATATCTAACTAGAAACTTTGACTCTCTATAGGAAAATGTCTGCATCCAACCCACTAGCACGAATCCTGGACACCCATAGACTGATCGGACCAAATTATAAGGATTGGCTCCAGAACTTCAAAATTATTTTGGGTTTTGAGAAGTTAACTCATGTATTGGACCAGGACCCTCCCACCTTACCAGCTCATCCATCCGCTGAATAGAGAGCGTCTCTGGATAAGTGGACTGACGAAGATAATAAGGTCAGATACTACATGTTGGGCTCGATGTCTGATGAGCTTCAGTGCCAACATGAAGATATCAGAACTGCTCGCCAAATGTTGGCTCACCTACAGGAGATGTTTGGTGAACAGAGTCGCGCAGCCAAGTATCAAGTCACTAAATGACTGTTCAAGGCTAAGATGCATGATGGGCAGTCAGTCCAAGATCATTGTCTGATGATGATCAAGGACTTGGAAGAGCTTGAGAAGCTCGGAGTGAGGTTGGACTTAGATCTATAGAATGATATAATTCTACAATCCTTGACTGATGCATTATGGGAAGTTCATCATGAACTACCATATGCATAAACTTCAAAACTCCTTGGCCGAACTTATGAATATGCTGGTTACCGCTGAGCTTTCCATGAAAGATTCTAAAGGCTCAGTACTTACTATGGAACGGACATCTTCTAAGAGAAAGTCTTTTGAAAAGAAGAAGAAGTCTGTGAAAAAGTAGAAGGTGGAAGGAGGAAAGAAGAAAAAGGCAGAGCCGAAGAAGAAGGCCGCTGATAAAAGAAAATATTTTCATTGCAACAATGATGGCCACTGGAAGCGAAACTGCCCTACTTACCTAGCCACCCTAAAGAAGGAGGCAGGTCCTTCTAGAGGTATGCTCGTTATTGAGTCTAACCTTATAATTTCTTCTGCATCCAGTTGGGTGCTTGACTCTAGTTCTAGTGCTCACTTGTGCACTTCTATGCAGGGTCTTGAGGATAGTAGTAGGCTGAGGGATGGTGAGATGATCCTACGCATCGAAAATGGAGCAAAGGTTGCTGCCGTGGCCATGGGAACATACCCTCTTTGACTACCATCTGGTTTAGACTTAGTATTAAAAGACTATTATTATGTGCCTGCAGCAAGCAGAAATTTGATTTTTATTTCTTGCCTTGCATTAGAAGGCTATGTAATTAGTTTTCTTAAGAACCATTGTAACATTTTTTATGAAAGAAATAAAATTACAAATGGTTTCCTTATTAACGGTCTTTATCAGTTACATGTTGATGTATCTATTTTTAACTTCAAGCAAAATGTGAATGCCATAAAATCAAAACATCGTAGGACGTTTTTTTGTTCTATTTGGTAATCAGAAGCCAGGTTCTAATAAATTATTAGATCTAATTTTAATTTATTTTTAATCTAATAATTAGATGATTTTAGATATCACATGAGATGTGATTAGATCTGAAATTAGAAAAAATTAAAATTAAATAATTTAGATCTAAGTTTTACAAGATGCATGACTACTTGTAAAATAGAATTATTCTATACATAGTCTGCATGATCATAATTTAATTTGATTAAGTTATAATTTAGATAATTTATTTACTATTTTTGATGTTATAATTATATTAATAATATCTAAATCATAAGTAAATAAAATTATTTAATTTTTGGTTCATATGAGATATGAATGAAATGCATGTTTAGACTATTTGTAGAATAGCTCTACATAATTGTCTAGATTAAAATTTATTTTGATGTGATCAATTTAAATTTAATTTTTTAGATAAATTATGAGATAATTTAAATCTAAATATATGCATGATATGATACATGAGATATATGCAAAACATGTATAAAGTTAGATCAATTTTTAATATATGAGATATATGATGTAGATCTAACTAGTTTTTGTAGATTTATATTTCTGATTAAGGCATTCTCCTTAGCCGTCCAGTCATAAGAAACAAGTAGGATTTAAATGCCTTCTCCTGCCATTCGATGGGTGTTCCTTATCATGTGTAGGGGTGTTTGCGTGTTCGTCCTTAATCAAAAATCAAGAATTTACTTTTACAAAACCCTAGATCCTAAAACCCTAGGATTTTATTTACATATTTATTTGTGAACCTTAAATTTAATTAAGAATTAAGATTATGAAATATATGTTAGATCTAAATTAAGATTTCAGATCTAAGACATATTCATAAAATTGGGTTTGGGCTTGAATAGCTCAATTAGGTCTAAGCGTTGTTCAAACTGAATAAAGAGTTGGTTAGATGGGATCAAAGTGCTTAAATTGACCAGCCTAATAGATTATAGTCTGGTCAAGATTAAGTCACGTGAGTGATCAATCAGCAAAGACCTAATTAGGCTTAGTGGTTAGAGTCTGGATTGTTGGCTAACCCGATTGATTCTGGCTCAATAATTTGTGTCTAAGGTAAGTTTGGCAGATACGACCGATTGTTTTTAAATTGAAATCACTCGATTCGAATGCATTCTATCGAGTTAATGGCTATTCCTCTTCCACCGGTCTCACTTACCTGACCATATTTGTTGGCTCAGTCCTGATCTGAGGTGATCAATAAAGCCCAAGCTAACCCATGCCACTAGGTTAGTCCATAATGGTTATGACTATGTCAAGTCTAGTTTAATGAGACCTAAATCAATCTTTCTAAGAAAAGATTAAGTCTAAATCTTCTACCATTATATGATATGTGGGCCCTTTCCGAGATTGATTATTTTCGACTGGTTATAGTGGTTCAGTTGCACCAAAAAGATGCTGTTGGATATGTGTGCCCTAGAAGCCAGAATTGGCTGACACTTGTAATACACTTTTAAGGCAAAATTATAATTTTGAATAAATAATAAAATGGTTATTTCTATCATCTCATAAGTATATTTAGTAGTCTTGTGATCATCCTTGAGTTAATGGTAATGATAATTCATATTTTTAAGAGTTGAAAAATTTAAGATTGAATTTTCATTTATAACTCATAAAATGCTTCTGACTGTAGAATCATCATAAGATGGTGATTGATCCAGAAGGTTAGTGTACAATTTCTTCTTTGTAGAGATGATCTTAAGTCTACGTGTAGAGACACGGAGCGAGAGTATAGGTACTTGTTAGAGAACGAGGGCAAGCATGAACCATCTCGAGTAGTCATAAGGAAAGTCTACCTTCTCTCGATGACTGACTCGGTGCTACATATGGTGTGTGTCTGGTTCTTTGACCTGAGATGCTCTGGACAGTTCGCCTTGAGGGTGTTATATGTTTGACTACACCATGACTCAGTCTCCTAGCCATTCAAATCCTGAGGTGTATGTTGGCTATAGCATTTTATTGTAGAAATTGGATTGCACAAGATGAAATCTATCTACCTCGATGGATGAGGAGCAGCCCTATGATGATCATGAGAATCAAGTCCATAAGCCCATGGCCATGGTAGAGAGTGAAAATATAGAAAGATTTCTATAAGATTCACATCGACTTGAATCGAATGATTAAATCATATGATAGAAATAAGGTTTGACGAGTTCACCTTAACCCTAATCTGATTGGGGCTCAAGTAGAAGAACTTAATCACACAAGTAGCTGCACCGAGAGGTTTTATTTAGTTTTGATGGGTTGCCACCATATGCTGCTAGGTGTCACTGATGGATTTTGGGAGCAACTAAATGATTAGATGATCGATCATTCTAAGTTATCTAATCAGAAGAGTTCTGATCCATCGAAAGAAGTTTCGATGATGTCGATGATGGAGATTATGACATATCCCATTATCATACAGAACTGACCTAATTGGGTCACCAAACAAGAATTTGGATTGAATATCATCAATTGGACTAACCAAGTTCAATTGATTTGAATAAATTCAATTAAGTTCAAGGAAATCATGCTGCACAGATTCAGCCTAACGTTCTCCTTTTTCTATCATAAAAGTTATCTCGATAGAGCAAATGAGTTTGTGCTCACTCAGTACCTTTACTTGGTCTGATTGTGAGCTTGTCCAAGTCAAAAAAAGGTTGTCTTAATTTGTGAGATAAATTTGAGATAACACCTGCATTTTCCATCACCAGCTATTCTTGTACTTTGCTTGGTCAAACTTGATCTTTGACCCTTGGACATTGCCCATGTGTCATGCACTTTATGGAGAGTAAATAGGAGTTTGTCCCCTCTCTGAAAATTAGAAAGAAGGGGCGCATGCTGCGTGCGCCCATGGATAGGGATGCTGGAGTCCCATACGGATGGGACTCCAGGTTGCTTCTTGGTTTCTACTTAGGTGGCCCTTGGGTATCTACTTTGACCAGTCTTAGGCACATCTAAGAATGAACCTATGGGTCTTTCATCTGATTGGATCAGGTGATCTCATCCCACTAATCAGATTTAGATCTGATTGCAGAAGCAACTGATTGGCCGGGGTGATGCAGCACGGCATGGCGCAGCAGAGTCTATAAATAGATCTATCTACCACTTTTCAATGAGTTCATCTTAGCCCATGCCCAAGGCTGTCCCTCTCCCTTTTCTATGCCACCATCTAGCTCTCTCCTCCTCTCCATGCCTAAGAAAGTTAGGTCCTTCAGATTTGTGCGAGTAGGCAAGAAAGGCTGACGAAAAAGGAAGAAGGCAGCACTACTGTAGAGACGATGGTGATCTTCAGAAGGTTTTTTGAAGATCCAGCAAATCATATCCAGATCTAATTTTGGAGTAAAGAAAGAGAGGAGAAGATCTCTAGATTCAGCCCGAGTGGATACCAATAGAGGCCAGACGCTTGCATGGCTAGATCCAGAACCTCAAAGCTTCCGTAGGATCATCAACGAGTAATCAGATTACCCAAGATCAAGATAAAAAATTAATTTAAAATTAATTAGTTTTTTATTTCTTAATTATTAGAATTATAATTAGATCTAAAAAGTATCATATCTGATCTAGATGCTGAGAAAAAATTTTGAAATATGCCTCTTGATCTAATCAAGATTTGAAACAAACCTGATCTGGAAATTCATGATTTTCTTCACTGGTATCAGACCCAGGTTTCTTAAAAATTTTTTAGATCTAATTTATCTGATTAATTAGTGATTTTAGATATCACATAAGATGTGATTAGATCTAAAATTAGAAAATAGAAAATTAATATTATTAATCTAGATCTAATATGTATGAGATACATAACTAGACTAGGTATATAATTGTTCTAGTGTAGTATAGTATAATCATATTTTTTTATTTAAATTAATTAATTTTAGATATATTATTTTCTATATTTTTGATATTATAAATATATAATCAGATCTAAAAATAAAAAATAAATAAATTTAATTTGTTCATCCTAAGATATGATAATTGCATGTTTAGACAAGTTGTAGAATATTCTGCAAATAGGTCTAGTTAAATTTTATTTGATAAGATCAAATTTAAATTTAATTTTTTAAATAATTATGAGGTAATTTAGATCTGAAAACATGCATACATGATAATGTTGATAATATATAAATTATTTTAATTAGATCTATTTTTTATATGAGATATATGCTTAGATCTAATTAGTTTTTTGTAGATTAGTTATTTTTCTGATTAAAAGCGTTCCCCTTGGCCGTCCAATCATAAGAACAAAGTAGGCTTAAAGACCCCTCTCCTCTCATTCAATGGGTGTTTCTTATGATGTGTAGGGGTCTTCTCGTCGATGACTGACTCGAATCTTGCAATGGTGTGTGTGGTTCTTTGACCTGAGGTGCATCGGTAGTTCACCTTAAGGGTATTATAGTTTGACGACACCATGACTCGATCTCCTAGCCATTCGAAATCCTGAGGTGTATGTTGGCTATAGCATGTTCATTGTAGAAATTGGATTGCACCAAGATGGAATCTATCTACCTCGGTGGATGAGGAGCAGCCCTATGATGATCATGAGAATCAAGTCCATAAGCCCATGGCCATGGCAGAGAGTGAAATAATAGAAAGAGTTTCTATTAAGGTTTTCACATCAAACTTGAATCGAATGATTAAATCATATGATAGAAATTAGGGTTTGACGAGTTCACCTTAACCCTAATCTGATTGGGGCTCAAGATAGAAGAACTTAATCACACAAGTAGCTACACCAAGAGGTTCATTTTTAGTTTTGATGGGTTGCCACCATATACTGCTAGGTGTCACTGGTGGATTTTGGGAGCAATTAGAATGATTTAGATGATCGATCATTCTAGTTGTCTGAATCAGAAGAGTTCTGATCCATCAAAAGGAGTTTCGATGATGTCGATGATGGAGATCATGACATATCCCATTACCATACAGAACTAAACCTAACTAGGTCACACAAATAAGAGTTTGGATCTGGATATCATCAATTGGACTAATCCAGTTCAATTGATTTGAATAAGATTCAATTAGGTTCAAGGAAATCATGCTAGCATACGATTGAGCCTAACGTTCTCCTTTTTCTATCATAAAAGTTATCTCGACTGAGCCAAATGAGTTTGTGCTCACTCAAGTACCTTTACTTGATTTGACTGAAGCTTGTCCAAGTCAGAAAAGGGTTGTCTTAATTTATGAGATAAATTTGAGACAACACCTGCTATTTTCCATCACCTGCTAGTTCTTGTACTTTAACTTGGTCAAACGTTAACCTTTGATCCTTGGACATTTGCCCATGTGTCATGCACTTATTGGAGAGTAGATAGGGGCTTGTCCCCTCTCTAGAAATTAGAAAGAAGGGGGTGCACGCCTAGGATGGCATGCACCCCATGGATAGGGATGCTGGAGTCCTATATGGATGGGATTCCAGGTTGCTTCTTGGTTTTTACTTAGGTGGCCCTTGGGTATCTACTTTGACCAGTCTTAGATGCCATCTAAGAATGAACCTATGGGTCTCTCATCTGATTGGATCAGGTGATGTCATCCCACCAATCAGATTTAGATCTGACTGTACGAAGCAACGTGATTGGCTGGGGTGACGCAGCACTGCATGGCGTAGCAGAGTCTATAAATAGACCCTGTCTGCACCCACTTTTCAATGAGTTCATCTTAGCCCATGCCCTAAGGCTGTCCCTCACCCTTTTCCATGCCACCATGTGGCCCTCTCCCTCCTCTCCATGCCCAAGAAAGTTGGGTCCTTCAGATTAGTGTGAGTCAGGCAAGAAAGGCTAACAAAAAAGGAAGAAGGCAGCACTACTACAGAGACGATGGATGATCTTCAGAAGGTATTTTGAAGATCCTCTAAATCAAATTTAGATCTAATTTTTGGAGAAAAAAAAGTGAAGAAGAAAATCTCTAGATCCAGTCTGAGTGGATATCGGTAATTAGATTACCCAAGATCAAGGTAAAAATTAATTCAAAATTAATTTAGTTTTATTTTCTTAATTATTAGATTATAAATCAGATCTAAAAAAGTATCAGATCTGATCTGGATCTAAGAGAAAATTTTTGAAATATGCCTCTCAATCCAATCAGATCTGAACGAACCTGATTCAAAAAATTAGGATTTTCCTTCAGATGCAATCATATCTATTAGGCATTGGATGCTACGGGCTGGAGGATGGATTGGGCTCAATATTTTGGATATGGTGAGAGGCTCAATTAGAAATCCAATCTATGCAAATGGTGGGTCTAACTTAACTAAGAAGTGGATTAATATTTTGGGCACGATGAGATTCATGAATTAGAGATCAAGTTTGGGTGCACCATGATTAGAAAACCATTGAACAAGAGTTGTTCACTCATTGGCTAACCCATCATCAATAACTGTTAGATGAGGTGATGAGTCAGTTGGTGAGACCGCACCACCCACTAGAAATCATTAATCATGAAGATTTTCGCATCTCTATAGAGGAAGTATAGGAATCCAAGAAAATAGTGGGAGCTAATTTATTTAAAAATAAAATTCCTAAATAAATTAGTCAAGTCTTAATTATAATATCTAACTAGAAACTTTGACTCTCTATAGAAAAATATCTACGTCCAATCCACTAGCACGTATCCTGGACACCCATAGATTGATCGAACCCAATTACAAGAATTAGCTCTAGAACTTTAAAATTATTTTGGGTTCCAAGAAGTTAACTCATGTATTAGACCAGGACCCTCCCACCTTACCAGCTTGTCCATCCGTTGAATAGAGAGCGTCTCTTAAAAAGTGGACGAACGAAGATAACAAGACCAAATACTACATGTTGGGCTTGATGTCTAATGAGCTTCAACACCAAGATGAAGATATCAGGACAATCCGCCAAATGTTGGCTCACCTATAAGAGATGTTTGGTGAACAGAATCGCGCAGCCAAGTATCAAGTCACTAAATGACTATTCAAGGCTAAAATGCATGATGTGCAGTCAGTCCAAGATCATTGTCTGATGATGATCAAAGACTTGGAAGAGCTTGAGAAGCTTAGAGCGAAGTTAGACCTAGATCTATAGAATGATATAATTCTGTAATCCTTGACTGATGCATATGGGTAATTTATCATGAACTACCATATGCGTAAATTTCAAAATTTCCTAACCAAACTTATGAACATGCTGGTTACTGCTGGGCTTTCTATGAAAGATTCTAAAGGCTCAGTGCTTGCTATGGAATGGACTTCTTCCAAGAAAAAGTCTTTTGAAAAGAAGAAGTCTGTGAGAAAATAGAAGGTGGAAGGAGGAAAGAAGAAAAAGGTAGAATTAAAGAAGAAGGCCACTGACAAAGGAAAGTATTTTCATTACGATAATGACAGCCACTGAAACCAAAACTGTCCTACTTACCTGGCCACCCTGAAGAATAAGAAGGAGGTAGGTCTTTCTAGAGGTATGCTCGTTATTGAGTCTAACCTTATGATTTCTTCTGCATCCAGTTGGATTCTTGACTCTAGTTCTAGTGCTCATTTGTGCACTTCTATGCAAGGTCTTAAGGATAGCAGGAGGCTGAGGGATGGTGAGATGATCCTACACATCGAAAATGGAGTAAGAGTTGCTACTATGGCCATAGGAACATACCTTCTTTGACTACCATCTGGTTTAGACTTAGTATTAAAAGACTGTTATTATGTGCCTGCTGCAAGCAGGAATTTGATTTCTGTTTCATGCTTAGAAGGCTATGTAATTAGTTTTCTTAAGGACCATTGTAACATTCTTTATGAAAGAAATAAAATTATAAGTAATTTTCTTATTAACGATCTTTACATATTGATGTATCTATTTTTAATATCGAGCAAAATGTGAATGCCATGAAATGACCTAGGGATAGTCCAAATGATAGGTATCTATGGCACCTAAGACTAGGTCATAGAGCAGAAGATAGGGTTAACAAATTGGAGAAAATTGGGATATTGAGTCCGTTGACTTTCGAGTCATATCCAATTTATGAATCTTGTATTCGTAGCAAAATGACTAAACTTCCTTTTGTAGAATATGGGGAAAGGGCCATGGATCTTCTTGCCCTAGTACATACTGTTATGTGTGGCTCATTTGATGTGCTAACTAAAGGCAACTTTATCTACTTCATAACCTTTACTAATGATTTATCTAGGTATGGGTATGTGTATCTTATGAAATACAAGTTTGAAGCTTTTGAAAAGTTCAAGAAATTCAGATATGAAGTCGAAAAGCAAACTAAAAAATTCATTAAGATTCTTCGATCAGATCGAGGGGGTGAATACCTTAGTCGGGAATTCCTAGACTATCTCATAATGGCATAGTCTCTCAATGGACTCCACCTAAAATACCTCAACTCAACATAATTTTAGAATGGAGGAATCGGATCCTATTTGATATGGTCCGATCCATGATGAGCTTCATAGACCATCCCGATTTTTTTTGGGGATACTATTTGTTAACAGCAGTATACTTACTGAATAGGGTTCCTTCTAAAATTATTCCTACCATATCATATGAGATATGGTATGGTAAGAAACCAAGTCTGAGTCATCTCAAAATTTGGGGTTGTCCGGCTCATGTCAAAAGACAACAAGCGGACAAGTTAGACTTTAGGTCCTTTAGAGCTTGATTTATAGAATATCCTAAAGAGTCATTAGAATATTATTTCTATATTTCAGAAGATCACAATGTAATTATGAGTCGACATGCCATCTTTCTTGAAAAATTGTTTATTCAAAATAGCGGCATTAGAAAATAGATCAAGCTCGATGAGAAAGTCTCACAAGAACAATGAGCTAAGGACTAAATGGAACCAAATCAGGTTGAGCCAATACAATCACTACCTCCTCCACCTCATAGATCGAAAAGAGTTTTCCATTCCTCTAAGAGGTACTTAGGTACTATTTCAGAGAATGTTGAAAAAATATTCCTTATAGATAATGGGGTTCATGGTGATGATCCCAAAATTTATAATGAAGCGATATCGGATATTGACTCTAAGAAATGGTTAGAGGCAATGAAGTCAAAAATTGACTCGATGCACTCAAACTAAGTCTGGACCTTGGTAGATCCACCAAAAGGTATAGTATCTATTGGGAATAAATGGATCTACAAGAGAAAGATTGGTGCAGATGAAAATGTGGAGACATTCAAAGCTAGATTAGTGGCAAAAGATTATAGTCAGTGCGAAGGCATTGATTATCAGGATACCTTTTTGTCAGTAGCTATGCTAACATCCATCCATGCATTGCTTGCTATTACAGCCTATTTCGATTATAAAATATGGCAAATGGACGTAAAAACGGCGTTCTTAAATGGATATCTTGAGGAAGATATCTATATGGAATAGCCGCTAGGTTTCACATCTAGTGATGCTGATCATAAGGTATGCAAGCTACAAGGGTTCTTATATGGACTTAAGCATGCATCTTGGAGCTGAAATACTCATTTCAATGATGTGATCAAATTATTTGGTTTCATCAAAAATAAGGAGGAACCATGTGTCTTCAAAAAATTCAGTGGGAGCGCTATTGTCTTCCTCGTATGGTACGTGAATGATATCCTTCTTATTGGGAATGATATTCCCATATTGATCATAGTTAAAATATGGTTATCCAAAGAATTCTCCATGAAAGACCTAGGAGAAGCATCCTTTATTCTAAGAATTAAGATCTATAGAGATAGACTGAATATGATGCTAGGACTTTCATAGAAGATATACATAGAGGAAGTGCTAAAAAGGTTTAGCATGAAAAACTCTAAGAGGGGTTTGGTACCCTTCAGACATGGCATTCATCTTTCCAAGAAGATGTGCCCTAGCACACCTGAGGAAATAGAACGCATGAGCAAGATTCCATATGCTTCAGCAATAGGGAGCCTCATGTATACCCTGTTATGTACACGATCTGATATAGCCCATGCTGTGAGTGTCATGAGTAGATATCAGTCAAATTCAGATGAAGAATACTGGACTTCTATGAAATGTATCCTTAAGTACTTGAGAAGAACTAAGGATATGTTGTTGGTCTTTGGCAATGGAGAACTCTAAGTCTAGGGATATACAGACTCGGATTTTATGTCCAATATAGATGATCGAAAGTCGACATCTGGGAGTCTATTTGTATGTAATGGTGGAGCTATCAATTGAAAATGTTTCAAGTAGACAGTGATAGCAGATTCCACCATGGAAGCAAAATACATCACTACGTCAGAAGCTGTGAAGGAGGCATTCTGGTACAAGAAGTTTGTCGCAGAGATCGAAGTGATGCCATCAGATGCCATTCCTCTAGACTATGACAATAATGGCGCTATAGCCCTTGCTAAGGAGCCAAGGTCTCACCAAAAATCTAAGCACATCGAATGGCGATACCACCTCATCCATGATTATCTAGAGAAGGATTACGTCGAGATCAAGAGAGTTGACTCCACAGATAATGGAAGGACCCACTTACAAAATCGTTGGGCCAGTAGGAGATCGAAGCCCACCTTGAGAAGATGAAACTTAGATTTATAGCCAATTGGCTTTAGGTTAAGTGAGAGTTTGTTAGATATGTGAGCCCTAGAAGCCAGAATTGACTGACACTTGTAATATACTTCTAGGAGCAAAATTATAATTTTGACTATAAATAATAAAATAAATTATTTTCTATCATAAATGTATATTTAGTGTCTGTGATACATCCCTTGAGTTAATGGTAATGATAATTCTTATTTTCAAGAGTTGAAAATTTAAGACAAGAATTTTCATTATTATCTCATAAAATGCTCCTAACCATAGGATCATCATGAGGATGGTGATTGATCCGAAAGGTTGGTGTACAATCGCTTCTTTATAGTAGATGAGTCTTGACTGTATGGTGTAGAGACATCGGAGTGAGAGTATAGGTACTCGTTAGAGAACGAGGGCACTGAGCATGACCACTTCAAGCAGTCATAAGAAAGTCTACCTTCTCGTCAATGACTAACTTGAAGCTGTAGTTGCGTGTCTAGTTCTTTAACCTGAGGTGCATCGGCAGTTCGCATTGAGGGTGTTATAGTTTGACTACACCATGACTTGGTCTCCTAGCCATTCAGAATCCTGAGGTGTATGTTGGCTATAGTATGTTCATTGTAGCAATTGGATTGCACCAAGAGAAAATCTATCTACCTCAGTGGATGAGGAGTAGCCCTATGATGATCATGAGAATCAAGTTCTTAAGCCCATGGCCATGGTAGAGTGAAATAATAAAAAGAATTTCTATTAAGGTTTTCACATCGGACTTAAATCAAATGATTAAATTATATGACTGAAATTAGGATTTGACGAGTTCATCTTAACCCTAATCTGATCGGAGCTCAAGATAGAAGAACTTAATCACACAAGTAGCTGCACCGATAGATTCATTTTCAGTTCTGATGGGTTGCCACCATATATTGCTAGGTGTCACTGATGGATTTTGGGAGCAATTAGAATGATTTGGATGATCAATCATTCTAGTTATCTGAATCAGAAAAATTTTGATCCATCGAAAGATGTTTCGATGATTTCGATGATAGAGATTGTGATATATCCCATTACCATACAAAACTAAATCTAACTAGATCACACAAACAAGGATTTGGATCTGGATATCATCAATTGGACTAATCCGATTCAATTGATTTAAATTAGATTAAATTAGGTTCAAAAAAATCATGCTAGCACATGATTGAGCCTAATGTTCTCCTTCTACTATCATTAAAAGTTGTCTCGACTGAGCTAAATATATTTGTGCTCACTCAGATACCTTTACTTGGTCTGACTGGAGCTTGTCCAGGTCAGAAAAGAATGATCTTAATTTATGAGATAAATTTGAGACAACACCTACCATTTTCCATTACCTGCTAATTCATGTCTTTTGACTTTGGTCAAACATTGACCTTTGACACTTAGACATCTACCCATGTGTCATGCACCTATAGGAGAGCAGATAGGGATTTGTCTGCTTGCTAAAAAATGGAAAGGAGGGGGTGCACGCCTAGGGAGGCTTGCGCCCATGGATAGTGATGCCTGGAGTCCCTTACAGATGGGACTCTAGGTTGCTTCTTGGAATCAACTTAGGTAGGCACCTAAGACTCAGCTTTGACCAATCTTGGTGCCACCTAAGAATGATTTGAGGGGGCTCTCATCTGATTGGATCAGGTGATGTCATCCCATCAATCAGATTTAGATATGATTGCATGAAGCAACGTGATTGGCCAGGATGATGTGGCACTGCATGGTGCAGTAGAGTCTATATAAACCCTATCTGCACCTAGCTTTGATGAAGTTCTCCCTTAGCCCATGCCCCAAGGTTGCCCCTCTCCCTCTTCCCCACCATCTTCTGGTCCTCTCTCTCCTCTCCACGCCCAAGGAGATTTAGGCTCCAGTTTGGTGCGATCTAGATAAGAGAAAGGTGTCGAGAAAGGAAGAAGGCAGCACTGCTGCAAGAGATGATTTCAGATCTTCAAAAGAAGTTTTGAAGATCCTTCAAATTAGATCCAAATCTGATTTTTGAAGAGGTGATAAAGAAGGAGAAGATCTCCAGATCCAGTCTGAGTGGATACCCGTAGAGGCCAGGAACTTTCGTGGCTTGATCCAAAACTTCGGGTAATCAGCAGGATCATCATAGGATAATCTAATTACCCAATATCAAGGTACAAAATTAAATCAGATTTAATTTATCTTTTATTTTTATTTATTAGATGTATAAAATCAGATCTAAAATATCTCAGATCTGATCTGAATTCAAAAGAAAAAATTTTGAAATATCTCTCTTGATCTAATCAAATCTGAACGAATCTGATCTAGAAAATCAGGATTTTTCCTTCAGAAGGGTGGACGTTGGGACTAAGGTGGTGCAAGGATAGGGAATCCTAGTCATACTAGGATTCTTATTTTGACTTGGTCATATATGGTTTCTTAAATCAAATCAAACTAGAAGTAAATCAACCTAATTAAATTAGGACCTAACCCAATTAAGAACTTAATTAAATTAGATTAAATTAGATTTAATTATAATTTAATTTTTAATTAAATTAAAAAATTATGTTGACTCAAGTCCTAGTTGAACTAGGACTAGTTCTTCCTTGCACTTGGCTTATCTAATAAACTAGTTGGACTTGATCCAATCAAGTTCAAACCAAATCTAATTAAATTATATTTAATTAGACTTAATCTTAACCCTCTGATTTAATCAAATTAAATTAATTAGTAATCTAATTGCTAATCAATCCTTCTGCAATACTTACACTAGATTAAACACTAATCATATTGATCGTTTAACCCTTGAATGATTCTTAATCGTTGATCAACCATCCGATTAGATAATGAGCTCTAATGTCTATGACCTCATAGGTCCGAACCTAAGCCAGTAGCACGAGAATAAATTTTTATACTAATCAAAATGACCATCTAGCAATGATACCTAACGATCGGATAGGTTGAATGTGTATAACAACATCCTTAGAATCCATGCAGATATAATTTCCATATAATTCATCCTTTTGACCAAAATGCTTATAGAACATCTCAAAGTTCAACTATCAACTTTGATAAGATTGTCCACATTATATTTCAAAATATCAAATCCATCTGATGGATTATCCTAACCAAGATTTTGCTATATTGAAATACAGTGATACATTTTTCTCCAACTCTTAGAATGGTCAATTTTCATCTTGATTACACTCTAACTTCGCAAGTACTTGACTATGCCTAGAAGCCTTTCATTACTGAATTAAAAATTCAGTTAGTCTGATACCAAAGTATAATGGGTTGCTTGCAAGTCACTGAGGTGATCTCAGGTCTAAAGGATACTTATACCTATATCCCATTAGAGACATTCTCGATAGTAGAATGCTCTGGAGTTGGTCATGTTCAATGATGATGTATCCATACATCTCACTTGTATGCCATACCAGTGTCTCCATACTTCTTGGTTAAGAGGTCTACCAACCTATATGGCATAGAGTGACCTATACTCGATAGACGCTATCGTCCTAATTAATAGCCTTTTATTTGATCATGAATAGGTTTAAGGACTAATCAATAAATTTTTTCTTTATCGAAGCTAAATAATCCTAAGAACTTCATCACAATAATGAAGTTCGTTGGAAGATGAATACTTTGTGATGAAAAATATCAAAAATATATTTTATTTATTAATAAATCAATTATAGATATAATATAGCTCAACCATCAACTAGCTAATGATTGACTTTGGGACACATTTTTCAATAACTTCTACTTATCCTAAAGCTACTCGGCACAGTATCTAATACCCATCTTCGACCTGTGGTTGTCAAACTCCTTTATCTCCAGGGCTTTAGTGAAGGGGTCGATCAGGTTCTTCTTTTTGTCGATCATCTGAAGGTCGATGTTTTCTTGATCCATGATCTCCCAAACTAGGTGGAAGCAGTGCAAGATGTGCTTCGTCAGCTGGTATGCCTTTGGTTCTTTCACCTGAGCTATGGCACTAGTATTGTCGTAGTAGAGTAGGACCGAACCATCTTGAAAGGGTGCTACTCCGAGCTCAGTGATAAACTTTCTTAGCGACACAACTTTCTTCATGGCATCTGATGCTGTGATATACTCTACTTCACAAACAGAGTCTACTATGTATGCTGCTTGAAACTCTTCTAGCAGATAGGTCCACTATTTAGAGTAAAGATATATCCCGACATGCTTCTACTATAATTATGGTCAGATTGAAAGCTGGAGTCCATAAACCCCACAAGTTTCAGATCTGACTTGCCATAAACCAACCTTTAGTTTTTAGTATTTCTCAAATAGTTAAGAACGATTTTAACCACTTTTTAGTGATTTTCTTTAGGGTTAGACTAGTATCTACTCACTACTCCTAGTGAGTATGCCATGTCTGGTCTCGTACATGTCATGGCATACATGATAGATTCCACTATCGAAGCATATGGGACTCTACTCATATGCTCTCTCACTTTAGGAGTTGTCGAACAATCTTTCTTAGAGAGAGAAATTTCATGGCCTATCGGGAGATAGCTCTTTTTGAAATTCTCCATGCTGAACCTCTTTAGCACAGTATCTATATACATGGACTGGGATAACCCAAGCATGGAGAATTTATGAGGAATCAATCTCTATTAGACATGGTCTGATTCATGATGGATTTTGCTAGCTTGCCAATGTCCTTCTGGAGATATACACTCGAATCGGCTTGCTATCATTTAAATAGGATTCTAAGTAAGTCTATAATTAAAACTCCATATGAGATATGGATAGAACGTAAGCCAGCACTTTTACACCTCAAGGTCTAGGGGTGCCTAGCTTATGTGAAACGATTAATCATAGATAAACTTGGACCTAGGTCTGACAAGTGCACATTAATAGAATACCCAAAAGAGACCAAAGGATTTATTTTCTACCATGCTAATGAACAAAAGGTATTCGTTAGCCTTCAGATAATCTTTTTAGAAAAGAAGTTTCTTGGTGTAGAAACTATTGCCTCTAAGGTTGAACTTGACGAAGTTCAATAGGTAGAAAGATCGACACCAGTAGTTGAATCTGAATCAGATTTGATTAGATCAAATTTGGAGTCTAATATACCTACACCATTAAGATGATCCGATAGAGTACCACATCAGTCAGATAGATACTATGGTTTCTTGGATCGAAATGGTGATCCTATCAAACTCGATGAGAACGATGAGGATCCGATCACCTATATGGATGCAATGCAGAGATCCGATTCTGAAAAATGACTTAAGACCATGAAATCCGAGATAGAGTCCATGAATGTCATTAATATATGGACATTGGTTGACCCACTCAAAGGGGTTAAATCCATTGGGTATAAATGGGTCTTCAAAAGGAAGAGGAACGTGGATGGAAAGGTGGAGACCTATAAGCCTATCTGGTTGCCAAGGGATATCATCAATATTATGATATTGACTATGACGAGACATTCTCTCCTATGGCAATGCTCAAATTCATTCGTATAATACTTGCAATAGCTGTCCATCTGGATTATGAGATCTAGTAGATGGATGTGAAGACAGCTTTCCTGAATGGAGAGCTGATCAAAGAGGTGTATATGATACAATCTGAGGGATTCACATCAACAGATGAGTTCAAGGTGTGCAAGCTTTAGAGATTCATTTATGGATTAAAGCAAGCATCTCAGAGTTGGAACATGCATTTTGATAAAGTGATCGAAACGTATGGCTTTGTTAAGAATGGAGAAGAGTCCTATATTTACAAATGGATAAATGGTCTAGCAATGATATTTCTTATCTTGTATGTGGATGACATTCTTATTATCAGGAATGACATCCCTGCACTATAAGGAATAAAAGTTTGGTTATCATCTTAGTTCTCCTTGAAGGACTTGGGTGAAGCATTCTACATCCTAAGGATGAAGATCTATAGAAATAGATCTAAGAGAATGCTTGGATTATTCCAGTCTACGTACGTAGAAACTGTGCTGAAGAAATTTAGCATGGAGAATTTTAATAAGGGCTATCTTTCAATAGGCTATGAAATTTTTCTCTAAAAAGGATTATCCGACAACTCCTAAAGAGAGAGGGCTTATGAGTAGAGTTCCATATGCTTTAGCAGTAGAATCTATCATGACACCATGAAATGTACGAGACCAGATGTGGCATACTCACTAGAAGTGGTGAGTAGATACCAATCTGATCCAGGAGAGAACTACTAAAAAGTGGTGAAAGCCATCCTTATGTATTTAAGAAATACTAAGGACCAATGGTTAGTTTATAATGAGTTAGATCTGAAACTTATAGGATTTACTGACTCTACTATGATAGCACTGATGCCATTACTCAGGCAAAGGAACTGAAGGCACACCAGCAGATGAAGCACATACTACACCGCTATTATCTGATCCAAAAGATCATGGATCGAGATAACATCGACCTTCAGAAGATCAATGAAAAGGAGAACCTGACCGATTCCTTCACTAAAGTCCTGGCGATAAAGGAGTTTAACAACTACAAGTTGAAGATGGGTATTAGATACTGTGCCAAGTAGCTTTAGGATAAGTGGGAGTTGTTGAAAAATATGTCCTAAAGCCAATCATCAGCTTGTTGACAATTGAGCTACCTTATAATTATAATTAATTTATTAATGAATAAAATAAATATTTTGATATTTTTATCATAAAGTCTACATCTTCTAATAACTTCATTGTTGTGATGAAGTTCTTAGGACTATTTAGTTTTGATAAAAAGAGAATTTATTGACTAGTCCTTAAATAGTTCATGATCAAATGATACACTGTTAATTAGGATGACAATATTTATCGAGCATAGGTCATTGTATGCCATATAGATTGGTTGTTCTCTTAATCAAGAAGTGTGGAGACATTGGTATGGCATACAAGTGAGATGTAAGGATACATTATCACTAAATGTGACCAACTCTAGAGCATTCTACTATCGAAAATTGCTCTAATGGGATATAGATATAAGTATCCCTTAGATCTGAGATCATGCACCATAGTGGCTTGCAAGCAACCACTATACTTCGGCACTGGACTAGCAAAATTTCTAATTCAGTAACAGAAGATTTTTGGGCATAGTCAAGTACTTGCGAAGTCGGTGAGTGATTAAGATAGGATTGACCACTCTAAGAGTTGGAGAAGAATGCATCATTGTATTTCAATATAGCAAAACCTTGGCCAGAGTAATCCATGAGATAGATTTGGTATTTTGAAATATAATGTGGATAACCTAATCAGGATTAATAGTTAAACTCTGAGGTGTCCTACGAGCATTTAAGTCAAGAGGATGAATTATATGAAAACTATATCCACATGGGTTCTAAAGAATGTTGCTTCACACATTTGACTTATCCGATCGTCGGATATCATTGCTAGATAGTCACTATGATTGATATAAAAATTTATTTATCAGCTTAGGTTCGAACCTATGGGGTCACACATATAAGAGTTCTTGATCTGATTGGATGGTTGATCGATGATTAAGAATCGTTCTATGGTTAAACATTCAATACGATTAATGTTTAACCTAGTACAAGTATTGTAAGAGGATGATTAGCAATTAGATTGCTAATTATTTTAATTTGATTAAGCTAGAGAGTTAAAATTAAGTTTAATTAAATATAATTTGATTAGATTTGGTTTGGGCTTGATTGGATCAAATTCAATTGGTTTATTAGATGAGCCAATTGTAAGGAAGAATGAGTCCTAGTTCAATTAGGACTTGTATCAATCTAATCTCTAATTTAATTAAAAATTAAATTAAAATTAAATCTAATTTAATTAGATTTAATTAAGATCTTGGTTGAACTAAAATCTATTCTAATTGGGATGAATTAAATCTGATTTAATTTGGTCTAAAGAATAAGTTTGACCAAGTTAAATTGAAAGTTCTAGCGAGACTAGGACTTCCCTTTCCTTGCACCACCTTATTCCCAATGCCCCCATGCCCACTTATTTGAAGTTTTGTGCATGGAAAAACCTCTCCCTAGGCCTTCATGCATGCCCATAGCTTTCCTTTTTTTCTTATATGGCAAGTGGTTATGGAACAAGTCAAAATAGGAGTGTTGATTTGAATTCAAACTCTATTTGATAGAGTTTGGTGCAATCAAATAAAATTCCCCCTTCCTTTGTGCCGCCAAACCACCCAGATTTTTTCTAAGATTTTTGTAGGAATTAGAGGAATTCTTGTGCACCAAAGAGAGGTGGTCCATGCCCAATAAGAAGGAGGTTCTTGCCTTAATTGGACATTCCTTACTAGATTTTTGACCTAAAAAGGATTGTTCCCTAACTCTCTATTTAAAGGGTCTTTGGCCCTGATTTTTTCTTAGATATGAGAGAGCACTATTGAGGCATGCGAAAAGCTAGGCACAATCAGGCTTGGGCATGGGGTTTTGAGAAGACACAATCTTAAGTGTCTTGATGAGAGACAAGGAAGAAGAAGGGTCTTCTTCTAGGATTTTTCTCTAGATCTATTCCTCCACCTTTTATGAGCTTTTCGAGAGGAGTCGTTGCTCCACAAATATTCTTCCTTATCTTTTGAAAGTTGGAGAGTCCAAGATTAGAAGAAGAAAGATCTAGATTGACTATCGAAGAAGGATCAGAATAGTACTAGCATATTGTACTGATTTTCGGCCATTAGATTTTTTATTAGCGATCGAGGGCTTGTGTGGACATCCTGTAGAGGCTAAATGCATGTATGGCTCAAAGCAGCAATCTCAACCTTGGATAATGAGCTAGAGAGTCTAACTTGCAAAGGTAAAAATGATTTGATCTCCTTGATTCATGTCCAGATCTGATCTAGTGTAGTTTGATGTTGATATGATCAACATTTATTCTTCTAATCTTTTAATTTCTAATTTAAAAATATGCTTAAATCATATAATAGGATCCTAGATCTAGGACTCTTTCTTATATTATTTATGAATTAATATGATTAATTCATCTCTTCCACTGCATGTTTTGAAAAAGTTTCAAAATATAACCCTGAAATCTTAGATCCATTTCCATCATTGTTGCGAAATCCATTTAGAATATTCACATAGGATTATCAGGTGATCTGCTAACTCCTCTTGATCTACACATAGCGGGCAACTAGGAGGACCTTTCATTTGTTGTTTCTTTAGATTATCAAATGTTAATACTCCATTTTGGATGAGTAGCCAATTAAAAACTTTGATTTTCATTAGGGAAATTGTGGACCATATCCTCGATGCAAATTGTGAAGTCACCCCTCCATGTAAAAGATGGGTATACATATTTTTGATTGAGAATTTTTCTTTGTGATCCCATTTCTAAATTGAGTCAAGGTGATCAGATATTGCTGCACCTAGGAGAAGGTTCTCAAGCAGGGCAAGTTTGTATTGACTATATCCACTTAGGGGTGCTCTGAATAGTGATCTCAAATTGTTGTTCCGAATAAACTCTACCACAAAGATCTCAGGTGAAGTAGCTAGTAAGTAAAGATCTAGAAATTCATCTTTAAGAGTAGAATTTTCAATCCATTGGTCTATCCAGAAGGATATTAGATTTCTGTTGCCCAACTTACAAACACAACTCTCCCTGAAGACATTTTGAACCTTGAGAATGCTTCTCCAAATTGCCGATGCGTTTGGGATCTTGGTTGATTCCATGATGCTTAGCAGCCTATTGTGATAATGCAATTCTAAAACAAATTTGCTCCAAATGTTTGATTGGTTTTTGTAAAAGCACCACCACCATTTTGATAGAAGGCATTGATTAAACGTTTTTAAATCAATGACTTCTAACCCACCCAGAGCTTTGGGATAGCAAATTTTTTCCCATTTGACTAAGCAATGACCCCCACTACATGGCTTATCCCCTCTCCAAAGAAATTCTTGTCTTTTCCTATCAATTTTGTAGATCACATCTTGAGGTAATGGGAAGGAGGACATCCAATATGTTGGAATGGAGCTAAGAACCACATTAATGAGGATTAATCTGCCTCCTATAGACAACATTTTCCCTTTCCAAGCATCTAGTTTCTTATCAATTCTTTCAATAATGAACCTCCAATCTGATCTCTTAGGCTTAGAAGGGTGCAATGGTGAAACCCAAATATTTGGTGGGTAACAATGATATGGAGCAACCCAGAAGTCTTGCAACCGTCTGGGTGTATTTTTTTTGATAGTCCTATACCAATCAATGTGCTCTTGTCGAAGTTGATTTTTAAACCCATTATCAGCTCAAAGGAGTATAATATAAATTTGATGGTGGAGATGTGTACCTCGGAATCATTGCACAGTATTAGAGTGTTGTCTGTGTATTGGATACATTGGATGTTGCTCGAGATGTTGGGAGGACCTATTCCAATGATTAACCCATTACCTGCTGCTACTTTGAGCATTTGCTTTAGAGCATTCGAAACCAAGATGAACAAGAAAAAAGATAGGGGATCTCCTTGTCTTAATCTTCTGCTTGCTTTGATCCATTTCATTGGTTCTGCATTGATGATTGGTGTCAGTTTGCTAGAATGAAAAATGGTATAAATCCATGAGCACTAGTTTTCTTCGAATCCTTTTCGTTTTAACAATAATAGTAGAAAGTTATAGTTAATATTATTAAAAGCTTTCTCAAAATCTATTTTGAAAAGCAGTCTCTTAATCTTGGATTTCTTCCAGAAGGAGATAAGTTTTATTGCTAGAAAATAGCTGTCAATGATCTTCTTCCCCGAATGAAGGCTGATTGAGATTTTGCAATGAGAGTACCTATATATTTTGATAATCTTCTAGATAATACCTATTGGGGCCTATCTCTAGTGAATTAGCCAGAAGTCGAGTTGTTACGCTTGAATGGCGGATGATAAAGAACCTATGAAAGAAAGTCCTCTTGCTAGAAGTTGTCCGGCACTCTCTGATGATTAAATCAATTGGAGAAAGGGAACCGCTCAAAAAAGCCAAAAATGAAAGCGAGAGCTTGTGATATGAAAATCTTACTAGGTTCCCCTTTACTTACCAGTATTTATAGTGTAGATAAATTTGTTACTATATAACTCTAGTCCCTAAATGTTCGGATGTCAGAGTTATGGAATTTAGTAGATGGTTACCTCATTAACTACCATTAAGGGCTGAGTAATGGGCTGCTCGTGGATGACTATTATGCACCATGTTTGTAGGTAGTCAATACTTCTATTGAATAACCATTGTTGATTCAGATAGTCAATCTCTGAGGAAGTAGTCAGTTAGATACCAAATATCATTGGAAATGGTCTGCTAAATGCTGAGTATCTCTAGGAAGTCATGGGTTGCGCATCAGATCAAATCGGTTAGACACTGACTTGATTAGGCTTATCATATTTAGTTGGCAAAGTTTCGTCAATCTTAGTTGGTCGAACGTTGATTAGATTAGAGCTTATCAATCCAAGTTGGGCTAGATCATAGCAACTTATCTGGTATGCAGACAAGAAAGAACCATCCATCGTGGACTTGGTTGGGAGTCGAGGAAGGAGAATAGTCAACTAAGCAATGAAGATCCACCATAGCAATACCTTTGAGAAAATCTTCATGATTCCATTAGTCAGACTTATCAGTCTATATTCTCTTAATATCCTACAATCATGTTTCTTTTGGAATTAAGGCAATGTAAACATAGTTTAGCCTTTGTAAACATGTTCAGTTTGAATGAATATCATTGAATAGCCTATAGAGATCATCTTTGATAGAAAACTAGAATTCGTGAAAGAATATTGAAGGGAAACCATCCAATTTGCGAGACTTGTGCTTCGGCATGCTAAAAATTGCTTCTTTAATTTCACTCTCTGTAAATAGTTCCTTGAGTTCCCCTAAGTCAATGTTTCCTTCTACATATAAGCTCATCCGGTCTATGTTTAAGTCATAGTTGACAAATGATCCAAGAAGAATGGAGAAATAGTAGTAGAATGCTTTCTTGATTTCGGAGGTGTCATAGAGTATTTGTCCTTGGTGATCAACCTAAGCAATGGTGTTTTCCATTTTCTTGAGCTTGCCAATGTGTGGAAGAATTTGGAATTTTGATCACCATGCTTCAGCCTTGTAACTCTTGATCTTTGTTTCCAGATGATCTCTTCTTAAAGGAGTAGGTCATGAAATGTTTTCTTGAGCCTATCTCTTTCTTCCCTTTCTTCATCATCAAGTGGGCCATTTTCATCCTTACCATCTAGGGTTTGAATTCTTTCTTTGATGTCTTTTCTCTTCTTGATGACATTTCCATCTTTACCTTTCTTCCATTATTTGAGTCTACTCTTCAAAAACCTAAGTTTTGCAGATATATTTACAGCAGCATCCTTTGATGAAGGTGCCAACTTCCACCATTCAATCACCCTCTTTTTGAAGCTATCTATTTTGAGCCAAAAGTTTTCAAATCAAAAAAAGTCTTATATTTATTTTTTGATTTTGAAACGTAAGCTGGATTGAGCAGTTTTCTAATGTAGTCTTGGCTAACAATCTTAGAACGTGGGAAGGGTTGGCTGAAATCGATTCAAGGGACACCAAACATCGATCTAACTTCATAAGAGTCAGTTTTTCTCTATAGTTAGACCAAGCAAATGAGAAATAGTATAGCTTTATCTCCATCAGACATAGTGCCGTGATTAGGTTGTTGAACAATGTAGATGGCGTGTTGTTTTCTGAGATGGTATTTCTATCAGAGTAGAATCTTGTAAGATTGAACTCTCCAATAATAATCTATAGTCCTTTTCATTGTTGTTTGATATCATAAAGTTATTGAACAAAACTATCTCTTTGGTTATAATCATTTGGCCCATATATGTTTGTCAAGACCCACTCAATCTTTCTCTGATCATTGTGAAGCCTATGTTTGCTAGATAAAGTGTGTAATCCTTCGATGTTGTTGGAAAATGTATCTTAAAGCCAATCATCTAAGTAGTAGATGATTGAAATTAGTATATGAATTATCTAATAATAATAGTAATTTGGCTGTTTCATCATAAAAATTCTATCTTCCTTAAATGAACTCATAAATTATGATGAAATCCTTAGAACTATAATCAATAGATCAAGAAAGATTTATCAGATGGTTCTTAAATTATTTATGATCAAATAATAAGTTATTAACAAAGATGATAACTTATCGAGTGTAGATCGCTGTATGCTATATGCGTTGGTTGTCCTCATAACCAAGTGGTGTGGAGATACTGGTATGGCATCTAGGTGAGATGTAGGAGTACATCTACACTGAACATGACTAATGTAGCACTCTACTATCAAGAGTAGCTAGCTAAGACTAATGGGTATAAGTGTCCCTCCGATCTGAGATCGCCATGGTGACTTATAAATAACTCACTGTACTTTGATGCTGAACTATCTATATTTCTAATATAGGTGACGAAAAATTTTTGGGTACAGTCAAGTATTTATAGAGTCAGTGTGTGAGTCAAGATGGGATTAACTACTTTTGATTAACTTCAGAAAGAGAATGTCTCACTGTATTTCAATTTAGCAAAACCTAGGCCTGGGTAATCCTCGTGAGGTGCCACGGGATTTGCAAAATTTTGAGGCACAATATAGATGACTTGTATGAGTGTTGACAGTATACTCAAAGTTATCTTAAGCATTATTGGTCATAGAGATGAATTATACAGTAACCATGGGTCAGAGTTTTAAAAATGTTACTTTGCATACATTCGACCTATCCGGACGTTGGGAATCATTGCTAGAAGGTAACTTCGATTGGTATAGAAATTGGTTCCTATGCTACCAGCTTAAGTTCAAACCTATGGGGTCATACACATTAGAGCTTGTAACCTGATTGGATGGTTAATTGACGATTGAGAATCATTTCGAGGTCAAACATTTAATGCCATTGATGTTTGACCTAATGCAAGTGTTGAAGGAGGATCGATTAGCAATTGGATTACTAATTAGCTCAATTTGATTGAGCAATCAGGCTGAGATCAAGTCTAATTGAATTAAATTTAATTAAAATTAATTTAAATTTAATTATATTAAGTCTAACTGATTTATTGGATAAGCCAATTGCAAGAAAGAATAATTTCTTGTTTGACTAGGACTTGGGTGCACCTAATTGACTTAGGATTTAAATCAGATTTAAATCTTGATTTAATCTGATTTAATTAGGCTCCTAGTTGAACTAAGATCATCTTTAATTGAATTATATTTAATCTAATTTAAATAAGATTTAAAATAATTTGGACCTAGTCAAACAAGAGGAGTTCCAGTTGGATTGGGACTCTCTCTCTTTCACTTGCGCCTAAGGAAGCCCACACCATATTTTAATTTTAGATTTTTTTTAATGATTTCTATGTCTAAGAAATGATTTTTCATATTTTATTATCTCAAAAATTGGATTTAAATTTGATTTGATCAAAATTAGAAGGAAGTTGAAAATTATTTCCTACTTGGAAGAGTCTTCTTTGGCCCAAACTCCTCCCTCCCTTGTGCGCCAACTGTATCCTTCTATCTTATTCAGCCTTTTTTCCCTTGGTTTTGTGAATGAGAATCAGTGGTTATACGAAAAGATAAGTGGGAGGGGCGTCCAAAAGTGGGAGGGGCGTCCAAGAGTTGGACGCCCCATAGAAGTCCTCCTTTAACTAGGTTTTGACCTAGTCTTGCAATATAAGGTGGACGCCTCTTATGAGATGTTTGGAGGACCTAAAAAATCCTAGAAAAATCATGAAAAATTTAGAGGAGAAGGAGGATAATGAATGGAGGATTTGTGGTGCCAAGATTCTTGGAGAAGAGCCCTCAATTAAGACATCAAAAGTAGATGTCTTGAAGAGACAAGATAAGTGAAGATTATCTTCTCTTATATTTTTCTTTTATATTTCTCTATTCCTATTTTATTTATGATTTTTATATGATAAAAATCTGAGAAAGAGAGAGAGGAAGGGCTTGAGGAAAGATGGTGCCAAGATTCTTAGAGAAAAGGTCTTCATCTGGACATCAATTGTTGATGTCATGAAGGCATAAAGGTAAGAGAAGATTATCTTCTCTTTATTTTCTTTTGAGTATCTTCTTCTTTATTATTTTATATGATTTTAATATGATAAAGATCTGAGAGAGAGAGAGAGAGGAAGAGGGCATGGAATCTATGCTCCAAGGTGTTGGGGCATGGTGATCCTTTTTGGACATGATCTGATCATTGGACCAAATCAAACTTGATAAATCAATTGGTATCTAAGATAAGTCTGGCATCCCAGACCATTGGTTTTTAATTGGCAGCTTGCTTACTTGGCCATTTCTGATAGTATCTAAGGCAAGCTTTGGCAGATCCTTCCATCGATCTCACTTACCTGGCCAATGTGGTTAATCAAGTTTTGATTAGGTTGCTTATTGACTCGTGCTAACCCATGTCACATAGAAAATTAGTGAGACTGATTTTATTCAGTGAGACTAATTTAGGTGCCCATGGACCGTAATTGATCCTAGTCCTCATCAGTGACTTGCGAAGTCAGTGGGACGACTTGACTTGGTGAAGTCAGTGGGAGCAAATTGATTTATGTCCTTTCTATCCTTAAATCACTAATAATTTAAATCTTCTAAAATTATTAGGTCCTTAAAATGATAAAATTATGAGGATAATGGAGTCATAGCCTCCCATTAAGGTGTTTGATAATGGATCCAATTACTCAATAATTATTAAAGGCCTAAAGGTCTGGTGCTTGTTGGCTAATGGAATTATCATCCATCATATGATGACTTAGATGTATCTCTCTAATGGTGGTTGGATTGGTCAACCAAAGTTGAGCCTGATCATTCATTGGTTGGATGTGCCAAGTATGGTCATGTTAATAGTTGGACCTAACTAGATCCTTTTATGAGAAGGCCAAAATCAACTGATCAGAGCCTGGGGCAAAATTAAAATTACTAGAAATTATTTGGAGAAACAATTGATTATGATCCTACCCTTAGATGTACATGGGTGGGCCAACCAAAGTTGGGCTTGTGTGCAGTCTATGTGGATTCTAGTACCTACTAAAGTAATTTCTCGAATTGAAGGTAGAGGCTACCAGTTTGAATAAAATAGTGGAAGAATCTTTAGACTAAAATCCAAGTCTTTAGGCTTAAAATGATTCATATACAATTGGTCATTGTTCTCTATTAAGGCTAAATCCTAATTGCTCCTATCATTGTTAGATAGTGAAGACTTATGGACCCAACTTTGATAATCAGTATCGAAAGATGAATATTGGTTCAGCAGTACGAATGGGTTCGTATTGGGATTTCTGAGTCTAGTCAAAATAATTAGTCCAAGGTTAATCCAAATCAGGCATAGTACTTCTAATGTCTGAAACAGGGTCATAGAAAGAAGATTTATCTTGCTTTTCTTGACCACAACAGGCTGAACAAGAGAAAGAAGCAAAAGTTGCTCATTAAAGATGTTATATGATAACACTTTAAAACTTCTCTATATGTACTTCTACTACCTAGATATTAGATATCAGTGGTATTATGTAATTCATTGCAAGGACTTAAGATAACTGAATGTATACATCCTAGTTAGATTATGTTATGGATGTCTATGTTTAGTATTACAGGCTTAGTCATATTGACAAGAACATGATAAATAGATTAGCTTGAGAGAAAAATCTTGATATCAATGAGTGTGAATCATTGGTAGCCTATAAATCTTGTCTTCTTGGAAAGATGATAAAATAATCTTTTATTGGAAAAGATGAAGGAGTCGATAAAGTTTTAAGTCTCTTACATAGTGATGTATGTGGACCTTAAACTTAAGTGCCAAAGGAAGACATTAATATTTCATTATAGATGACCTATCTGGGGATGGGTATGTCTGAGATAAATCATTTGAAATGTTCAAATGATTAAATAATAAAAAAGAAAAACAAACTGGATAAGGTATTAAAACTCTTCGATCAGATCGAGGAGGTAAATACTTATCCAGTGAGTTTATGATATATCTAGGAGAGAATATAATTCTCTCTCAATTGATTCCTTTTTGGAATATAGTGTATCTAAGAGGAGAAATTGAACTTTATTAAACATGGTTCAATCCATAATAGGGTATACTTGTCTGCCTATTATAGGGTTGTGCTCTTGTGACTATTTTTTTACTTTGAAAATTTATATCGAGTTAATCTATTGCATTGACTCCATATGGGATATGGATCGGGCATAGACCTAGACTCTCTCACTTTTGAGTTTGGAGTTGATCAGCCTATGTCGTATATTTGCACATAGATAAACTTGGATCCTAGTCTAATAAGTGTTTAAGGGTTATTAATTCTGCTATGCTAAAGAACATAAGATGTTCATCGGCAATAGGGCATTCCTTTTGAAAAGAAGTTTCTTAGAGAAGAAACTGATGCCTATCAAGTTAAACTTGTAAAAATTTGATTGGTAGAAAAAAATTGATGCTATCTGATAAACCTACAGAATCGAATTTGATTAGATCAAATTTGGAGCCCATTAAAGTATCACCTTTAAGAAGATCCGGTAGAGTACTGTGTTAGCCGGATAGATACTTCAGTGTCTAGGTCCAGGATGGCAATCATGTTGAGCTCGATGAAAATAACAAGGATCCGATCATCTATAAGGATACAGTGCAGTGGCCTGATTATGAGAAGTGGCTTGGAGCCATATGATCCAAATTGAAGTCTATGAAAATCAATAATGTATGGACACTAGTTGATCACTTGAAGGGATAAAATCCATTGGGTGTAAATGAATTTTTAATAGGATCAGAGTAGCGTAGATGGAAAGGTAAGGACCTATAAAGCCCATTTGAGTATCATCTCAGAGTTTGAACATACGTTTTGAACGTATATCTTAGTTATGAACAAAGACAAACCCTACACTTATTATTGGGCAAAATGTTTTGTAGTGTTATTACTTGTGATGTTTGAGGATGAAATTTTGTTAATCCAGAATAGCATTCCAATATTGTAAGGAATAAAGGTTTAGCTATCATCTTATTTATCCATGTACGAGATTAGATATGGTATACTCACTAGAGATAG
Source organism: Cocos nucifera (assembly GCA_006176705.1). Lineage (NCBI taxonomy): Eukaryota > Viridiplantae > Streptophyta > Magnoliopsida > Arecales > Arecaceae > Cocos > Cocos nucifera. Next base: position 8,388 of record QRFJ01003396.1, on the reverse strand, counting down.
TGAGCAGATACCAGTCTGATCCAAGTAAGAGCCATTGGAGGATTGTATAGATAATCTCTAAGTATTTGAAAAATACTAAGGCCCAATGACTCAAATATAAAAGTACCGACTTAAAACATATGACTGTTTTGATTTCAGTCAGAACAAGACAACAATAAGAGAATATCGACTCATACCCTAATTATAGGAACAATCTGCTGGAAAGGTTCCAAGCAGGATACTTTAGCCTATTTAGTTGTGATGTAGAGTACATCATGGCATATGATGCTGCCATGTAAGCTATATAGTTACTGAGGTTCATTAGCAAGTTGGGAGTGGCACCCTCCACCCATGGTCCAGTCCTATCGTAGGACTGGAGCCATAGCTCAGGCTAAAGAACTGAAGGACCAGCATATTCTGTATCATTTTCATCTTAAATATTTGATCTAGGTGATGTCAATCTTTAGAAGATCGATGTAAAAGGAGAACTTGACTGACCCATTTGCTAAGGCCTCAGAACTAAGAAGTTCTACAAACTCAAGTGGAAGATAGGATATTTGATATCATTTTGATTGGCTTTAGTCCAAGTGGGAGTTGTTGAAAAATGTATCCTAAAGCCAATTATCTAAGTAGTAGATGATTGAAATTAGTATATGAATTATCTAATAATAATAGTAATTTGATTTTTTCATCATAAAAGTTCTATCTTTCTTAAATGAACTCCTAAATTATGATGATGTCCTTAGAACCATAATCAATCGATAAAGGATGATTTATCGGATGGTTCTTAAATTATTCATGATCAAATGATAAGTTATTAATAAGAATGATAACTTATCGAGTGTAGGTCGCTGTATGCCATATGCGTTGGTTGTCCTCGTAACCAAATGGTGTGAAAACATCGGTATGACATCCAGGTGAGATGTAGGAGTAGATCTACATTAAACATGACCATTGTAGCACTCTACTATCAAGAGTAGCTAGCTAAGGCTAATGGATATAAGTGTCCCTCCGATTTGAGATCGCCATGATGACTTACGAGCAACTCACTGTACTTTGATACTGGACTGCCTGTATTTCTAATATAGATGATGAAAAAGTTTTGGATACAGTCAAGTACTTATAGAGTTAGTGTGTGAGTCAAGATGGGATTGACCACTCCTGATTAACTTTAGAAAGAGAATGTCTCGCTGTGTTTCAATTTAACAAAATCTAGGCCTAGATAATCCTCGTGAGGTGTCACGGGATTTACAAAATTTTGAGACACAATAAAAATGACTTGTATGAGTGTTGATAGCATACTCGAAGTCGTCTTGAACATTATTGGTCATAGGGATGAATTATACAGTAACCATGGGCCAGGATTTTAAGAATGTTGCTTTGCATACATTCGATCTATTTGGACGTCGAGAACCATTGCTAGATGGTAACTTCGATTGGTACGAAAATTGGTTTCTATGCTATTGACTTAGATTCAAACCTATGGGGTCATACACATTAGAGCTTGTAACCTAATCGGATTGTTAATTGATGATTGAGAATCATTTTGAGGTCAAACATTCAATGTGATTGATGTTTGACCAAATGTAAGTGTTGCAGGATGATCGATTAGTAATTGAATTGCTAATTAGCTTAATTTGATTGAGCAAGTAGGCTAAGATCAAGTCTAATTGAATTAGATTCAATTAGAATTAGTTTGAATTTAATTAGATTAAATCTAACCGATTTATTGGATAAGCCAATTGCAAGAAAGAATAATTTCTTATTTGACTAGGACTTGGGTGCACCTAATTGACTTAGGATTTAAATCATATTTAAATCTTAATTTAATCTGATTTAATTAGACTCCTAGTTGGACTAGGATCACCCTTAATTAGGTGATATTTAATTTAATTTAAATAAAATTTAAATTAAATTTAAAATAATTTTGACCTAATCAAATAAGAAGAATTTCAGTTGGACTGGGACTCTCTCTCTTTCACTTACACCTAAGGAAGCCCACACCATATTTTAATTCTAAATTTTTTTTTTTATGATTTTCATGCCTAAGAAATGATTTTTCACACCCCATTATCTTAGGAATTGGATTTAAATTTGATTTAGTCAAAATTAGAAGGAAGTTGAAAATTATTTCCTACTTGGAAGAGTCTTCTTTGACCCAAACTCCTCCTTCCCTTGTGCGCCAACTCTACCCATGCCCCTCTATCTTATTCAGCCCTTTTTTTCTTAGTTTTGTATATGAGAATTAGTGGTTACATGAAAAAATAAGTCGGAGGGACGTCCAAGAGTTGGACGCCCCATAGAAGTCCTCCTTTGACTAGGTTTTGACCTAGTCTTGCTATATTAGGTGGATGCCTCTTATGAGATGGTTGGAGGATGTGAAAAATTCTAAAAAAATTATGAAAAATTAGAGGAGAAGGCATGGAGGATTTGTGGTGCAAAGATTTTTGGAGAAGAGCCGTCAATTAAGACATCAAAGGTTGATGTCTTGAAGAGACAAGGTAAGCGAAGATTATCTTCTCTTATATTTTTCTTTTATATTTCTCTCTTCCTATTTTATTTATGATTTTTATATGATAAAAATCTAAGAGAGAGAGAGGAAGGGCTTGAGGAAAGATGGTGCCAAGATCCTTAGAGAAAAGGTCTTCATCTGGACATCAATTGTTGATGTCATGAAGGCACAAAGGTAAGAGAAGATTATCTTCTCTTTGTTTTCTTTTGAGTATCTTCTTCTTCATTATTTTATGTGATTTTTATATGATAAAGATCTAAGAGAGAGAGGGGAAGAGGGCATGGAATCTGTGCTCCAAGGTATTGGAGCATGGTGATCCTTTGTGGATATGATCTGATCATGTCCTGATGCCAGAAGAAGAAGAGAAGAAGGTCTTCTCTTAGGATTTCCTTGAGAGCCCTTCTTCTTAATTTTATTTATGAGATTTTTATGAGAAAAATCTGAGGGTGTGATATCTAAAAATTAGAAAAAAATTCAGAGGAGAAGCTCTCCTCTGATCCTAGCATAGAGGTGTTTTTAGGACATCAACCATTGACGTCCTGAAGGAGAAGATTTATCTTCTCCTAGGATTTCTTTCATATGTCTTTTTATTTCTATTTTATGGGAGATCCAAGGGTTGGATTCCTTTCTCATTTCTCCTCATGTTCTTCATCTATTGGATTATCCAAGAGATCTGAAGAACATGTATTTGATTAACCATCAGGAGAGATCCATGAGAAGCTAGCACTTCAAGCGGATCTTCATTCGACGAACCTCCGATCTATGTTGTAGGTTTGTGTGGATCACCTATAGAGGTCGGATGCTTGTGCAGCTCCAAAGGTAATAATGGATTCAACTGTGGAGTTCTTGATCCATGCAAAGATAAGAGATCTGATCTCTTGATGACCTAGATACGATTTAGGATTAGATCTAGAATTATTCTAGATCTAGGTATTGATGTGATCAATACCACTAATGATTAATTTAATTTTAGATTTATATTTGCATCATAATATATTATAGATCCTTGATGTAGGGTTTTATAATTTGATTACATGCATTTGTAGATTAAATAGTTTAATCTATGTCTTCCATTGCTCTTTATTTTGAAAAAGTTTTGAAATCTATGCACGAAATCCTGCATGTTTTCTATCAGATGTTGGGTGAGCTGGTAACTACAAATGAATTCCAAATAGTAAGGAGACCTCCTGAAGCTCCTATAGCAGGTTTGGCTACCAAGTATCTAAATGACATCCACTGAATTGCTGAACATTTTTGCTGTCTAGATTCTTTAGTTTTGTTTCTTGGAAGCAGACTATGTGGGATCCTGAGGATACTATAGTTTCATGAACCATCCTTTGTTTTTTCTTTCAACCAAGTCCCCGAACATTCCATGATAGCACAACCATTAATATTTAAAAGGAAACTCAAACTTAGATAGAGATACAATAAGCCTTACAGTCTTGGAATAGAAAAGCTGGAAGATCTTTTTATATAGTACAGAGGGTTCCATATCTATATGGCTCTGAAGATTAGGCGGAGAGAAGTACATAGGTATATTGATTTCCATCATATTTTGATACATCTAAACAAACCAAAATCTAGCAAGGAGAAGTTCCTTTAGGAAGTGGCTATATTGTCATAGTTGCCGCAACGTGTCTTTTCCATTTGCTTGAGCAAGCTCACTTCCTTGATGTCAGAGTTAGGAAAAAGGATACCACATTTTGCTCTTAGGCTTTTCATATCTTTGGCTATCAAGGAGTTCAGGAAGAGGATGTCATCCACTATGAGCTCTACTTCTTCCAATCCCAAAATCTTAGCCTTTTTTGCTCTGATTCTAGCACTTCACTTCATAGTGCTCATCATAGCAGAGTTCAGGTTGCTAGAGTGAGGCAGTGATGATACGTTCATTGCTGGGGGGGGGAGGATTGAGAATGGGGTGCAAAATATTTGAAATCAGGTTTGCTTGAAAGCAATGGTGAAGTAGCAATTTGAAGTGACACCAATAATGAGTGGAAATTTTTTTTTTTTAAATCAAGATAGGTTGATATCGCCAGTTTTCCTAAACAGGTTTAGGTGTGGGGGTATTCAATTGGGCGGCGAGTATCCAATCAAGAGAAAGGATGGCAACAGCCTAAAGGCCATTGGTTTTGAAATTCAAACGCAGACTTCGACTTCAAGGTAATTGACTGAAGGATTTTGAGAGCTGAATGGAGGATGTCTAGGAGGGCGAAAGTTAGGTTTAGTTTTGGAGGGATGATGGTTTGAACAGACCAAGTTGGAAGAGAAAATGTTGTAGTGATCAGATTTGGCATGGGCAAGTTCTCTCAAGGTGAGGCAGTAATCGAGTGTCTCCGACCATAAGGCCCATCACCAGAGCATAAGTGATTAATGGTTGGGCTGCCTTCCGTTGGGGAGTCATGATGTCTCTAAGAGTTGTTTAGGGGGTACCGAAGGAAATGTGCAGGATTCTAGGCATGCTTTTCAAAATTTAATTATACAGCGAAAGACTAAGATTAATCTAATATTAATCTACACATACTATGATCTGATCATAAAAATTCTACACTAGGATCGAGACATGTCATATATGTATAGAAAAATTGAATGCAATAGATTAGTAAATCATATTTACTAACCTACTCATGTTCAGATTACAATACCTAAGCGCGGGTAGTCGATCGCCATAATTTAAAAATGCTAGGAAGAAGCTACTCACATTGTGATGCAACTGTACTGATCATCCGACCTCTATGGACAGTCCACACGGAGCGCCTGATTTCGATCAGTTCCACCGGAGTACTAGCTCATCGTCGAAATCTTTAACAGCCAATTTTGATTGATCTCGATCAACAACCTTCTTCTAATCTCTCGGATACTCTAGGAAGCTAGATGATGTAGATTGGTGGACGAGGAAGTGCTGTGAAAATTTTGATGGTGATCGGATGCTCACAACACTCAATCGCTCCACCCAAATCCTAGGTCAAAATCTTAGGGCTACCCACACCCAGAAACCCTGGAGTCCCCACTCTCAGGATTTATCTGATGCTCAAATGTCACACCTGGAAGCCCCCACACCACTGATTATTTCATTAAGAAGACTTTTCTCAAGTAGCACTCACGCACAAATTTAAAATACCTTTTAAAATGTGTGTGAGATTGAAATAAACAAGTGGTGCAGACTATTCCTCCCTAGAATTTCCATGCATAGAAAGTAGCACCCCATTCTTAGATATTCTCTCTCCAGAAACCACTCTTCTTCACTCATGCCCACACAAAAAAAAAACTTTTTTAATTATTCGACAACAGGAAGTAAGAGAGTCGTGAAGAGATAAGATAGCAAGGCAAGAAGTGGCGCAAGAGATTCTCTCATATTTTGACTTTTCTCTCACCCATAACCCAGTGCCCCAACCCTCTGTAACTCTCACCCAGAAGGATTCCTCACCTCTATGCATGCCCACAAAAAAATCACATTTTAATGTGCAACAAATAGAGGGGAAAATGTGTGGGTTAGGATAAGGATGCAACCTCCCACTTGAATTCAAATTTCAAGTGAACTTGTCCACATCCAATGCATGGACTAGGTCAAAGGGAGAGAAAAAGGGGTGCCATCTTCTAATTTTAGCAAGGAGAAAACTCATGCAAATTCAAAATTCGCGTGGAGGAGAGCGTGGATCAAATGGTCAAGGCATAGGGAGAATGTCTAAAATAATTTGAACTTGTCCAATCAAGTTTTGTCCAAACCCAATTAGACTAGGATAGACCTAATCAAATTTGGCTTAATCCATCCCAATTAAATCCTAATCAAATTAAAAATTAATTATGTTTAGGACCTGATCAAATCAAGGTCCAATCTCCTTTAGTGATTAGGTCATCTTATAACATAATCTGGTCAAACCTAATCGAATCCAATTCAATCAAATTTGAACCAAACCTCATCGTTCAATTAAATTAAGCTAATTAGCAATCTAATTACTAATTAATCTTTCAATAATATCAGATTTCTAGTCCAGTGGGACTTGAGAAGGTAGAGTCTCAGTCCAGTGGGACTCCCAGTCATAGGTTCCAGTCCAGTGGGACTCTTGACCACAGAGTTTCAAACTATTGTGACTCTTGATCAGCCATCAGATTAGATAGAAACTTTTATTATGTGTAACCCCATAGGCTCGAACCCTAAGCCAATAGTATAGAAATTAATTTTCTATACCAATCGATATGATCATCTAGCAGTGGTACCTGATATTCGGATAGGTCGAATAGTCGCAATGCAATATTCATGAATCTGTGGCATATGATTATCATATAATTCATCTCCTTGACCTCAATGCTCAAAGGATGACCTAGGATTTAACTGCCAATCCTAAAAATCATCCATATTATGTTTCAAATTTCAATATCTATCATATGGACTAACTCAATTAAGGTTTTGCTAAATTAAAATACAATGATGCATTTACTCCAACACTTGAAGGGATCAATCCCATCTTGACTCTCGCACTGATTAAACAAGTACTTAACTACACCCAAAAATCTTCCATCACTAAATTAAAAATTCAGATAGTCCAGCATCAAAGTACAGTAAGTTGCTTGCAAGTCACTATGGTGATCTCAAGTTTAAGGAATACTTATATCCATATCCTTCATGAGCAACTCTTGATAGCAGAGAGCTTCATAATTTGATCATGTTCAGTAAAATATACCCCTATATTTTACCAACGTGCCATACCAGTATAACCATACTTTTTGGTTAAGAGGACAATCAATCCATGTGGTACACAATGACCTACACTCAATAAATGTTGTCATCCTAGGTAATAATGCATCATTTGATCGTCAATAGGTTAAGAGACTAAATGATAAATCTTCCTTTATTGATTCTAAATAATCTCAAGGATTTCATCACAAAAGAGTTTATAAAAGAAAGATGCACAAAAGTGATGAAAAGCTAGAATAATAATTTTATTCATTAATAATTCAAGTACAAATTTCAAAGAGCTCAATAATCTATAATCTAAATAATTGGCTTTAGGATATAATTCTCAATAACTCCCACTACTACAAAAAAGAGCTACGACAGCAGTTTGTAACCACTACCGTAGTCCAAAAAACCACTACCATAAGCTATGGCAATGGTTTTCTAACCGTTGCCACTACGGCCATCACCATAGCTCTATGGCAGCGGTTGTTAGAACCGCTGTCATAGATTTTCTATTGTAGTAGTTTATAAATCGCTACAATAGATCGTCCTATCGCAGCGGTTATGTAACCACTGCCATAGGATATCTATAGTAGCGGTTACATAACCACTGCCATAGGTAATCTATAGCAGCGGTTTCTTAATCACTACCATAGGTCTAGTATAGCGGTTGGCATGGAATCTATGGCAGCGATTGGCATGAAAATGGCAGCAATTATAAAACCACTGCCATAGAACTTGAATAATTAAAAAAAATAAAATTTTTATTTTTTTATATATTTTATCTAATAAATATGGATATATAACTTTAAAAAATATAATAAATATAAAAATTATTTCAAAATACTAAAATTTTATTATCGAATAAAATTTATTATAATATTTTTAAAAAAATAAAATACATCAAAAGTCTCCTAAATCTACATCATCATTGTCGTTGTCGTCATCGGGAGCCAAAGTCGGAGCTGGAGCTAGAACTGAAATGCGGGCCAACATTTCTTCGAAGCTCGTGACTCTAAAATGCATACTAAGCATCGACATCATGTCTCTTACGATGCCCTCTAGATGAGATGTGCACTCCTCAGCTCGATCTACCTGTGTTGCAGCATGATCTATCCGTGGCCAACACCTCCTCAAGCTCCTCCCAACTAACGGCATCAGAAAGTTCTGTGAGGAAGGCTCGCCCTTGGATCAGTAGCTCGTTGACGTGTGTTCGGAGCGC
>QRFJ01003395.1:403775-418111 GCA_006176705.1 Cocos nucifera | reverse complement strand
ACGGGTAATAGGATTATCCACATCAAGATAAATTAAATTAAATTTAATTTATCTAATTTTATTTTAATTTTTAAAATAATAATAATTAGATCTAAAACATCCCAGATCTGATTTGGATTAAAGAGAAAAAATTTTGAAATATATCACTTGATCCAATCCGATCTGAATGAACCTGATCTGGAAAATCAGGATTTTTCTTCATTTGACCTAGTCCAAATTGCATCACCATGTGGCCTCATGTTGCAGATCAGTGGCTATTCGCAGAGCATCGCATGCAACCTAAATTGGGGGAAGAAAAAACTTCCTCTACTTTAGCTGTTCAACAAACAAAACCCCTTTCCCTCGTTCCCTCTTCGTGTATATTCTCTCTTGCTCTCTATCTCCCTCACACTCTCCTCCCTCCCTAATGCTCTCTCTCCACCTTTCTCTCTCTCTCATCCTCTCTCCATGCTCTCTCTCTCGCACTTTATCTCTTATGTGCTCTCTCCTCTTCCCTATGCTACCCTACCACGGCCGCTTTCTTCCTCTCTCTTTCTTTCTCTTTCCTTCTTCTTTTTTTTCTTTCTTCTCTTCTTCTTTTTCTTATCTCTGCTTTGGGATGTGGCTATTGTCATGAGTGAGTGGGTTCTTCAATAGAGTAGGTAAGCCCTTAACCTTCTTTTACTTAGTTGATTTCAATTAAGAAGTTAATTATTGTATGGTGGGGTGGTAAGGGAGGTAAAGACATATAGTAAACTAAAAACGTTGGGTAGAGAAGAATTTTGGGAAGGGAAAGGAATAATAAGGGAAAAAATGATAAGGAAAGTGAGAATGGAATATTAAGAGTAGATGAATAATTTGGGAAGGTAGATGTTAACTTTAGGGGCGAACTAATTCTATCCTATTTTAATCCATGAATTTTACTTTTCTATTGGCTAGGTAATTTAAGTTGAAATTTTAATCAAGAATTGTTAACTCATGAGTCAACTTGAAATAAAAGTTTGGACATTTTTGGGTGAGTTTAGCTAGGATAAATAATTAGTGAAATGGGCTGTTGTGAAGGGAAAGGAAGAAGAGGTTGTTTCATCCTCTCTTCTCTTTCTTAATTTCTTCTCCCCATCATGATAGGGGTATCTTGAGAATTTGGCGACTTAAGAATGTTGGAAAAATCTATAGAAATTAGGTCAAAATTTTGATGTGGCTTTTAATATAGTTATGATTATGGATTACCAGATGCCGAGGAACCGAAGTAGGGTGATCAATTATTGATTATCGGTATCTTTGAGGTAAGTAACACTTATATTTTACAATGATCAATCAAAATTAAATAAGAATTATCTTATTCTATTAAAATGATACAAATTATTGTAAATACATCCAGATTTAATTATGCATGAAATTGTTGTGTATCATTTTCTTGACATGATACAAATGACTTTAATTACTTTTCAATTAAATTATGCATGAAATTTCTATAATTATGAATAATTAATTAATAAATTAAAATTTATAAGTTGAAAAGAATGATGTTACATGCTATGATTAGATCAAGCTTGATAAATTATGATTATTGCCTATTGAGATACATGTATTATAGTTGTATCAAGCTATATCGAAATTGTGTCAAGAAGAAGAAAGATACATGAATTACATATATATATATATATATATATATAACTTGACTCTTATATATGTATGGATGTATGTATGAATGTATCACTTGACTCTTAGTCCTACTGTATTGATGCTCGGACTTGAGATCCTTGTTATGAGAAAAAGCATGAATGGAGATCTCTGCCATGGAAGAAAGTGTGGACTTGAGATCGCCACCATGGGGAAACGTGGACTTGAGATCCCTCGCCATAGGGGTCATCATGGTGCCACAGTAGTGGCTGTAGAGCTAATAGAATTGGGTACCTATGTTTAATTATAATATTATAAAATTGAGTATATAATGAACTTTTATATTATCTATTGATTTCCATGTTATAGATGAATCAAAAATAACTATAGTTGAATATTATTAATTGCATGATTTTGATGCCAATCATATTAATATCATATATTGTATGATGTATGTGAGTTGCATGTTAACATTTAAATCTGTTTTATAAATATCTATTACTTATTGAGCTATGAAGCTCATAAATCTTTATTTGTTATTTTCAAAATTAGGGACCTAGTTTTGGGACCAATCATCAGTATTTTGGAATTTGTGCATAGAGGTGGGACTGGTTTGTAGAAGGTGGTAGTTTCCTGGGTCAGTAAAGGTATAATGATGTTTTGTACAAAACTGATATAAAATGCTGTAAAAATTAAAGTTAAAATTATCATATGAAATAGTTAGATGTTCTAATCACACCACTGCCTGTGCAAAGAATAAATTATCTTTTATAGTATATTATAGTATTTGCCAAGTTGGATGCCTTGCATGCTTATAGGGACAATTCTCTCTAGGTATACCACAATTGTCCACATCTTCAATTTTATTTTATTTAAAATTCAGGGTTTGGGGTGTGACTTAATAGTAACCATTAGTTGGTTGAATATATGAAGTTTCACTTCCTAAATTGCATTATAAGATAGATGATACCAAAAAAGTAGAAATTTCTAGCTTAATAGTTGTAGATTTTCATGAGAATAAGATTCTAGATTTTATGGAGCATAGGAAAAATGGATATAAAAATTTGGGTTTTATAGCAAAGGATTTTTACAATTCCTAGTACAAAAGTACTAAAATGAAGATTTTTCAAGGAGATACCAAGGAGACACTAAATCATATGAAGATGCATTGTGAGGAAGATCTAAAATGTTTTTTATATCTATGAACAAATTATGAATGCCACTTTACTAATTAATTTTGGTGTGATACTCAGTATCATCTTGATTATAATGTATTTGCGGATGTGCTCATATTTGATAGTATTTATCATACTAACTATTACTTCATGTCTTTTATTCCTTTTGTTGGAATATAAACCATTATCATAGAACCATAATTTTTAGATGTGGAGTTGTTTTGAATGATCCTATTGAAAGCTATAAATGATTATTATTCATATTTCTAAAGTCAATCTATCAAAAATATTCAAAGGCTATCACCATAGATGGTGACTGTGCAATACATAAAATGATTAAGAGTATACTTCTAAATACTGTCCATCATTCATATAGTTGGCATATGTTGAGAAAGTTGTCTAATTATATAAAAAATCTTGCTACTTTATTTGATATATCAAAAGTCTAATATTTGATAAATACACTTTGCATCAATTTGAGCATAAATTGAATGGATTCCTCATGAACTATGGGATCAATGAGAACCACAAATATATGAAGTCTTTGTATAAAATCAGGAAATAATGGGCTTAAGCCTATCTCCAAGGTGTAGTTTTCCTTGGATGTACAAATACCCAATAAAGTGAGAGTTTACTTTAGTCATCATAGATGTCTTGATTAAGAGATATATTTGAAAGACTTCATTGATCATTATAAATTATGTATATCAAGGATGATTATAAAGCATCATAATCATAAATTCTCCTTCAAATGCATTGATGATAGCCGAAGATATTGAAATCATATCCAAGGTTGATTGCATGCTTGATGATGGTATTGAAGATATTATATGTAGGATGTATATCTTAATAATGTTGGTATACAAATTGAAACTTGGGTCACTTCAATGGTTAAAACTTGCTCAGCCATGGACTAACAGCTTGAAATTGCCTAAGAGTTGTGAGTGTATTTATGGTATATAGTTGATCCTTAAGCATTGAGGTATCCTTTGTTTACCTTACTTTTTTCATGAATTTTTTTCACAAGTAATTATATTTCTTCTCTTTTATTAAGCTAAGATGAATGAAAGTCAAAAATATTGGTCAACACTTACTATGTTGCTTGCTTTCTTGAAGAGTATATGTGAGGTCTCATTAACAATAAGCTGAGAAGTCAATGCTAGCTAGCTCCATTCCTTAAATCTATTATTATTTGAACAAACCTAAAAGGGTAGTGTTGTATAGTATCTTATTGAGTTCATTCTAGAGTGAGAAAGAGCTAGATGAGCAACAAAGGAAAAATAGTGGTTACAATTCCCTCAGACCCCTCCTTAGGGTGTGGGACGAGGATGCTAAGGGCTAAGATGGATGTAGATTAAGGCTAAAACCAAATTAGATATGGATCAGATACCAACATATCCATATCCATATTTGTTTTATTTGATGAATACAAATATAGATATAGATATTATTCGAACGCAAAAATTCTAATCCATATTTATTTTAAAAGGGTACAGATATAATTTGGATACTGGAAGTATGTATATAATTATAGATATAACTTGGATAATTAAACTTTATGACTACAGAATTAAAGATATTACTAAATAGATGATAAATCAAGTAATTACATATTTATATGATTGTATATGTTCTTTAAAAATTAATAAGTACTTTATAAAATTATATAGGATTACATGTAAATTTGGATATTTGGATATGGATTGGATACTTGTCTATCCATATCCATATCCATTTTTCTTTGATGGATATGGATATGGATATGGATACAGATATTAGTCAGATTGTAAAGCACAACTAGATTAGGCTTGCCTTGGGCTGAAGTCGGCAAGTATTGCCAACTTTAGTTAAAAAATATCAACAAAAAAAAAGGATCGAAATAGAAAAAATTGTGATCCCTTGCTCCAATCATATGTTGTGGGGGATAAGGCCACATAATGGTGGTTGGTGCATGATCTTTGGGATGGTATGGCCGGTTGGAGGCCATTGGATGCTGATAAAATTGATAAATGGCCGGCATTAGGCTAGTCTTATCCTTCTATAGCCAAGCCTTATTTAAACCTCTATCCCTCTAAAATCAGCATCCTTGAATCCCTCTCCACTTTTCCCACCCTAATTGTGATCCCTTGCTCCAATCATATGTTGTGGGGGATAAGGCCACATAATGGTGGTTGGTGCATGATCTTTGGGATGGTATGGCCAGTTGGAGGCCATTGGAGGTTGATAAAATTGATAAATGGCCGGCATTAAGTTAGTCTTATTCTTCTATAACCAAGCCTTATTTAAACCTCTATCCCCCTATAATCAGCATCCTTGAATCCCTCTCCACTTTTCCCACCCTTCCTTCCTCACCTTCGAAGATCATCGAGTTGTCGTAGCCAAGCATCGCCACCCCTAAAACCCTGCACTTCCCTTAAAAAGCCATTGCTTCAATTCTTTTTCCTTCTCCATTTCGAGATTGATTGGCTCCTTCCCATATGAATTCTTTAGCATCCAGTCAGAGCCCCATTGCCGTCGCCACCTCTAGTAAGCACTCCCTCCCCTTTTCTTTTCTTTTTGGCCTTGGGTGCCACTGCCATGGTAGCAAGGGGCACTGGCTCTTTTTCCTTACTTGGCCCACCTGTGCATGGTCGAACCACTGCCCCTAGCTATCGCTGGCTGTGCCACCACTTTTTCTTCCCCTTCGGCTATCTGGGTTGTGCCACCATCCCTCCCTTCCATGATTTTGAAGAGCCATGGGAGAGCTTTATTATGGCCAGAGAGAAAAGAAAAAGAAGAGCAAAAAAAAAAGAGAGGAGAAAGAGTGGAAAGAGAAGAGAGAGAGTGGATAGAGAAGAGAGAGGACAGAGAAGAGAGAGAGAGAAAGAGAGTGGAAAGAGAAGAGAGAGGTAGAGAGAGGAAATGGATTCAACCTTTTAAACCCACCTTGTGAATCAAATTTCAATCCGACTGACTTTAGATCGATCCAAACCATATAGATCTGACTTTTGAATCGATCCAAACCCTAACCTAGACTAGGGCCAGACTAAAATTCTCTTTCCCTTTGCACTAATTTTTTTTAAGTGAAGCTATTTAGATTGTAATTTGCTTGTACTAGAGCCTTCATAATTAGAAAAGCATCAGATCTAGGGATTGGACTGTGAATAAAAAATCCAAATTTCTAATCCAATTGACTATAAGTTCTATCTATCTCTGAAATTTTGCTAAACATATTTTTGATATTTTTTTATTTAAAATTATACAAAATTGATAGTATTTTAAAAAATTGAAAGTTTGGAAAAGTGTGTATCTTATAAAATTCAAAAATTTGGATCAAAAATAGTGTTATCCTACCATGTTACAAATTTTAAATATGATGGCTCCTCTATGTTGTATGAATTTTGAATATAGAAACGTACTTTTATTTTTAAAGATAAATTATAAAATTTATGATATGCAAATGAGCATGTTGGTTATGAGAAAAATTCTCTAGTTAGTCTATAATTTGGGTCTAGCCAACGGGATTGATCGTTGGCAACACGTCAGAAACCAGTTCCTTCTAGGCCTAACTAGTCAGGGTTGACCACTGGTAGGGTTAGTCCTTCTAAGTCTAGTCAGTCGGGACTGATTGCTGATACATATTGATGTGTTCAGGTATTTATATTGACTTCATGATTAATTTTGATAATTGCCAAATTTTGATTATATTATGTATCTAGTCATGTATTTTCAAGAATGTGTGTAAGACTTTTCAAGTATCCAAAATGAAGAATTTATCTTAAGGACAAATCTTTCCAAGATGCCATGCTAAAATACTTAAAAGAATAAATTTATAAATATTTGGATGGGTTGGTATAAAGAAAGTAAGATCAGAATAAGAGAAAATAAAATTGAAAGAAGCAATTATATTTAGAAGAGATTGGGGCTAAGAAATTCAAGTTTGGAAGGTCAAACAATGAAGAAAAATGAAGCCAGAAATTTTGGAGACTTCTCCAAAAAATTTAGAGACTTTTCCAGCAAATTTTGAGACTTTTCTAAGCTGTTTGGCATGCCTATATATTGCCCTGACATAGGTTCGAGAGGTCTTGAAAATAGCTCGAGACTTCTTTATTTTAGGAGACAAATCTTATTCTGTGTTCTAAGATCGAAACGTCTTGAAAATTTTTGAGACTTCTCAAAGTGAAACCAAGATGTCTCCAAAATTTTTGAGATTTCTCAAATTAAAACTGAGACTTCTCCAAAAAAAATCGAGACTTTTTTAAGAAACATCGAGACTTCTCCAAATGCACGATAGCCTTCAACGACTAGTTTCTGCACCCTTTCTAATGGCTCTTTTTTGGTTCCAACAGCTATTTCAGAGCTTCCAATGGCTATAACTTACTCTCCAACCATCTCCAAGAATATTTAAAGATAAAGAATTAATTAAAAAAGAAGATTAAAAGATTTAAAGAGAGAATCTTTAGTTTTAGTGAGGAGCATTGAAAATCTAAAGAAAAGAAAAAAGAGAGAAAAGTTGTGCATAGATTTTAGTAAGCCTTCAAAGTAATTTTCTCCAACATCTTCCACATCCTCTCAAGTATAAATTGAAGAAAAGTCAAGCCTCAATCGAGCACATCATCAGCTTTTTCTTTGAGATTTAAAGAGTTTCAATTTTGTTTTTACTTTTGTGCTGAAATTTTGTAACTATATTTTTTTTCTTTACCAATTTTCTTGGAAGAAAGAAACTTGGAGATTAGATCCATCTAAGCCCAAAATTGGACTTGTTAGATTTTGGTTGGTTGGCCTGAAAAATCAATTAGGTTGTTGGTGAACACGTTAAACTAATGGTGTAAAGTTTTGGTTGGTGCTCCTATGAAAATCAACTAGGTTTGTTTGTGAGCCTGAAAAAATAAACACACTACAATCAAGGGTGGATTATAGTGAAAATTCTAAGAAAAATTGGAGAGTGGACGTAGGTGCCGGTTGCATCGAATCACTATAAAATTTTGTGTATTTATGTTGTGCTTTTAATTCTTTCTTTATCTTATTTTTATTTCTGATTTATATTATTTAGATTCTTGGTTTGCATACAGTATCTTAAATTCGCTACTACTTATATTATACACATCTCCACCATATCACTTAGGTTAAAATTAAAGCACTTACTTATTTAAAAAGTAAATTTAGTTGAAATTTTATAGAAATCTAATTCACCCCCCTCTCTTGGGTTACTACCTCAGGGCAATAATTAGTATCAGAGCAGGTGCTCTAATATTATTTGTTGACCTAGCCATCTTGACTTAAAGATCTTGGCAATCTAAAATAAAATTTTTATTTAATGAAGGATATTCTATAGATAGACCCCCACTATTAAATGGATCAAATTATATATATTAAAAAGCTAGAATGAAAGTTTTCATACAAGCACATGATTATAATTCATGAAAGATTATAATTGATGGCTCACACACCTCCAAAGCATTAAAAGAGCATGATAAGGAAATGGCCCAACTTAATGCTAAAGTCGTGAATATACTTTATTGCTCCTTAGATAATACTGAGTTTAATAAAATTTCTTCATATATTTCAGCAAATCGATATGGAAGAAATTAAAAATGATTTATTAGAGAGAAAATCAAAAAGAAGAACCAAACTTCCAAGAAGAAAAACAAGCTCATTCCAACATATGCCTTATTGCTCATGAGAATGAAAAGAAGAAGAACAACAAGAAATAAAAGAAGAAAAAAACATCAACTAAGGGAAGCAAAGCAAGAAAGAGAAAAATGAGAAAGATGAATAGAGAACTATAAATTCTTGCCTCATGGCCAATGACGATGAGGTAAACATTAAGAACTCTTTCGATTTTACTTTTAAAGAATTATATGAAGCCTTCAATGATCTAATGGATGAACATAAAAGGGTAAGGCTACAAAATAAAGAGCTTAGAAAATCTAACTTATCTTTGGCCGAAGAGAAAAATAAAATTTTGAGTGAAAAAAAGGATTTATTAAAAAAAATGAAAACCATGGCTAAAGAAAAGAAAGATTTCTTAGAATAAATTAAAACTCTAACTAAGAAAAAGAAGAATATAGTTAAATCTAAAAACTCTTTAGTTAAAAAAAATATTGAGTTAAAAAAGAAATATGAAAATTTAAAATTCTTCCTAGAAGAAAATAAAAATCTTCTAAAAGAAAAGAAAGAACTTTTAGGTGAAAATAACAAATTAAGAGGAAAAATTGAGATTTTGAAATTTATAGCTGAAAAATTTATCCTTAGCTTTCAAAATCTTCAATCTATGGTAAATAATAATAATAATAAGATCATTTTCAATAAAATAGAAACTAGTTTTAATTCTTCAAGAAAACAACAACATACTAAAAATTTGATTACGAAAGCCTTACTTAAAAATGATTCAATAGTGTATTTCAAATGTAACAAAGTAGGCTATAAAATTTTAGAATATAATTTTAAAGGAATTTGCTATATTTTGGTTAAGCAAATTTAGGTTCCAAAAGAAACCTTGAGCACTAACTCTAATGAACCCAAGATGGCTTGAGTACCAAAAATTAAAAAATATTTTTGCGGGTATACCAAGCATCCAATGAAGCAAAAGGAGCTAATTCTTATGGATGGATGCATTAGGAATGAAATTAGATGGATGATGATATTTAGTAAAATCTAAACTTTTCTTACATCATGCCATTATTATTTACTAAATATATTTTAATTATTAATTTGCATAATTATTTAATATGCTTAATTAATATACATTGCATTCTAGTTTGGTCTTTAAAGATTTGATAACTCCCTAGTTGAACTAAATTCATAGAGCCTTCATCTAGTTTTTTCTTGATTTGATCTTATTTTATTTAATTATTAGAACCCTCTAATTGATTAATTTTTTGATCCTCTAAATTTACTTAAATATCTTTCTTGATCATCTATTTGATTGTCTTTTTCTGTTCTTAAAAGAAAATGAATATTCATACTTTCTTCCAATTGATTGATTTTGAAAATTTAATTTAAAAAATAATCTTCTTGAATCTTTTGAAGTTGATATCAAGCAAGATGTTTCAAGAAAGCTGTTATTTATCTTTAAAGCTAAACTTTTAAAGAAGACTTTAGTTTTAATTAATTGATATTAAACTGCTTACTATTTATCATATATTTGGTTGATTTATATTTTGGCAAAAAAAGAAAAATATTTTTGTTTCAAATCAGATTTTGCACAGCTATATTTTTTGATATGATATAATTGAGATAAATTTAAAAATACATAATTTTTCTAAATATAATTACTTGATATTTCTTAAAAAAAAGAAGAGATGATCTTTTTGAAGAATAACTAAAAATTTCTTTATAATTTATCTTAACTAATTTACTAATATCAATTCAATTGATTTATCATTCAAAATTCTTAAAACTATTTGATTTGATTTAATTTTCTGAACTTGATACATCTCTTACTTTGATACATTCATATTATTGATTTTGATGATTATTTCTGATCTTTCCCATGAGTTTTTGAATGTTGTCAAAAAGGAGGAGAAGTATAAGTATGTTGAGTATATGCTTGAATGATTGATGCCTAAGAAACTTAAATTTTTGATGCTTAAACCCTTGATACTCATTGATTAGAATTGAAACATTATTTTAATATGAGTACATAAAATATGTATATTATAATGATGTGCAATAAATTAAAGGCTCATTAAGATTTTTTTCATGAAGTTAATTCATTGTTCTTATCTTGATTCACATTAGTTTCTTTGGTATATACTCAAAGTTTTACCATCATCAAAAAGGGAAAGATTGTTGACTTTATGATTGATTTTGATGATTTCCAAGCTTTTGAGTATATTATGTATCTAATCATGTATTTCAAGAATGTGTATTGAATTTTTTAAATATCCAAAATGAAGAATTTATCTTAAGTATAAATCTTCTCAAGATGCCACGTCAAAATACTTAAAAGAATAAATTCACACATGTTTGGGTAGATTGGTATGAAGAAAGTAACATTGGAAGAAGATAAAATAAAATTGAAAGAAGTAATAATATTTAGAAGAAATTGGGGTTAAGAAATTCAAGTTTGGAAGGTCAAACAATGAAGAAAAATGAAGTCAGAAATTTTGGAGACTTCTCCAGAAAATTTAGAGACTTCTTTAGTAAATTTTGAAACTTCTCTAAGCTGTTTGGCATGCCTGCACATTATCCTGACACAGGTTCGAGAAATCTCGAAAACAACTTAAGACTTCTTCATTTTAGGAGACAGAAATCTTATTTCTATATTCTAAGATCGAGATGTCTTGAAAAGTTTTGAGACTTCTTGAAGTAAAATCGAGACTTCTCCAAGAAAAATCGAGATTTCTCTAAGAAAAATCAAGACTTCTCCAAATACGCGACAACCTTCAATGGCTAATTTCTGCACCCTTTTCAATAGCTCTTTTTTGGTTTTAACGGCTATTTTAGAACTTTCAATGGCTAAAACCTACTCTCCAACCATCTTTAAGGATATCTAAAGATGAAGAATAAATTAGAAAAGAAGATTAAGAAATTTAAAGAGAGAATATTTCAATGTTGATGAGGAACATTGAAAATTCAAAAAAAAAAGAAAAGAGAGAAAAGTTGTGCATAAATTTCAGCGAGCCTTCAAAGCAATCTTCTCTAACATTTTTCACATCCTCTCAAGTACAAATTGAAAAAAAGCCAAGCCTCAATCGAGCACATCATCAGCTTTTTCTTTGAGATTTGAAGAGTTTCAATTCTATTTTTACTTTTATGCTGAAATTTTATAATTATATTTTTATTTCTTTATAAGTTTCTTTGAGAAAAAGAAACTTGATGATTAGGTCCATTTAAGCCCAAAATTGGATTTGTTAGATTTTGGTTGGTTGGCCTAAAAAATCAATTGGATTGTTGGTGAACCCGAAAAATTAATAGTGTAAGATTTTGGTTGGTGCTTCTATGAAAATCAACTAGATTTGTTTGTGAGCCTGAAAAATTAAACATCCTATAATAAAGGATGAATTATAGTAAAAATTTCAAGAAAAACTTGGAGAGTAGACGTAGGTGCCTGTTGCACCGAACCATTATAAAATCTTGTGTATTTGTGTTGTGCTTTTTATTCTTTTTTTACTTTACTTTTATTTTTAATTTATATTATTTAGATTTTTTATTTGCATATACTATCTTAAATCCGCTGCTACTTATATTATACACATCTCTACCATATCACTTAGGTTAAAATTAAAGCACATACTTGTTTAGAAAGTAAATTTGGTTGAAATTTTATAAGAATTCAATTCACCCCTCCTTGGATTGCTACCTTTAGGCAATAATTTATTTTTGGGACTAATCTCTTAGTCCAGTCATGGGGGTAATTGTGGCCTTGTGAATCAGAGTTAGTTTCCTTCTGGACTTAACCAGTGGGGCTGATCACTAATACATGTTGATGTATCAGATGTTCTGTATTTGGGGCTAATTTTTTTAGGCCTTATCACAAGATTGATCATGGCTATATAGTCACAGAAGATTAAGAGAGAATTTTATGTTTTATTGCTATACATGGCTTATTTTTTAAAATTAAAATTTTATTGGTATTTGTATCTATTATTGTCAATAGCTATATTTAGAAAATAAATTTAATTATGCTTGATTTTTTAGAGATATTGGTAATTTATTACCCGTAAAGCTCAGTTTTTTTTTTCTTTTTTCTTTTTTCTAGATCCATAAGCATATGGTTTTAGGTGTTATTTGCTTAGCTGTCTTTAAATAAAAATTATTTTGGACCTTTGTTGGATCTTTGTATTATTTCTTATTAGCCTTAGAGAATTTGTCTTTCTATTAAATAAAAATTAGTAAATTTACTTTTGCCACTACCTGAGTTGGATTAATATGATTATGTAATGATAAAAAGATAGGCCTTGCATATTCTTTAGGATTTTTGTATAAGGAGTATGCAGTCAACATGTGCTCGTTGATTACTAAGTTTGGAGCGTGACGGAGTGGTATCTAAGCTTAGATTTAGGATTTTATAGTTTAGATTAATAATGAGAGTTGGGTAGAACTTAAGGTTTTGATTGATATCTTGAAATAATTGCCGGTACTAGAGGTTCAATGGATTATCTCATAATATCTTTATTTTATGGATATGAATTGAGGTCCTTAGGATTTTGCTTAAGATAAGCATAGTAGATTGACATTGTTAAAATTTTGGTTATATGCACCAAGCTTTGTTTTAGGAAAAATGTTATAAATAATTGATATGTCAAGATATATTTTGAGTATTATGGACGAGTTGATGAATGAAATATTCTATTAACATTCAAATATTTTAGAAATTTAAATTGGATATGCTCCAAAAATATGATGGCAATTTTGATTTTATTAAAGTTATTTAAATTTTTTTTAAAAAATAATATAAAATTATAGATGTGATTAGGATTTGGTGGAATTGATCTCATTGTGAAAACATAGAGTCTATATCATGGTGGAGTTTCTAATGAAACCTTGAACTAGAGTACTAGATTTTCGTGTAAATTATTTTTGATGTCAAAAATCAAGATTATAAGTTGATCATGGATCTTGCATCACCACTTTTGAAACACTAAAGGAATCTCATGTTAATTGAAAAAATTATTTTGGATGCGATCTAGAATTTATGAGAATTTGAAGAATTCAGTTCTTTTGTTGAAAAAATAAAATGGAATAAAGATAATTAAAAAGAATGAATAATTATTACATATAATTTCTTTTATCTAATGTCTTGAGTGGATTCTCTAAATTAAAGTAAACTAGTTTCACTATTATCCTAGTGATACTAGAAATAGAAATATTTTTCTGATTAGTGAAATTAATCTTGTAGTGAAATTATAAGAGCCTATGTCTTGGTGAGATCAATTTACTAGATTTTAGTAAAATCATTTGGAAACTAACTATTGGGTTTATAAGTTGTATATGGATTTTCTATCAAAGTCACGATTGTTAGCAAAATTTTATGAAATGATTTTGAAAGACTTAAATGAGTTTGATCTAAAAGAAGAAGAAAAGATTTTAAAGAGTTGATTATTGGAATATAGAGTTGCTTTTTCTCGAGGAGATCAATTACAAATTGTTTGTCAAGTTAATCTAGAGTTGACTTAAATTGGATTTAAAAATTTAATATCTTGATCATATAATGGTATAAATATGACAATTATCTCGAGGTATAATCATCATCCAACATACTTGGAAAGTAAAGATAAAATATTTACTTAAATTTTATAAAATTTTGATCATTAAGAATTTTTTTTATCAGAGTTGCGTAGTAGAAGTGTGGTGGATTGAGTCATTTAAGAACTAACCAAAAATATTAATTATGGTTTGAAAAGTGTTATGATAGTAGATTTGATTTTTTTTCCCCCAATGGAAGAGAGTTTTGATTATTAGGCTAATTGTGATGCAGCTAGGATATTCTCTTGGATAGGTTCAAAGATTGTGGACTATATTAAGGAAAACTTTAAGCATCTCAAGTCTAAGGTTGATTGATTACTGATTCAACTTAATCTAATTTGTTAAGTATCTAAAGTAATCATAAATTATTTGTTTCCCTCCTTACGA
>QRFJ01003395.1:248775-401275 GCA_006176705.1 Cocos nucifera | reverse complement strand
CTAGCCAGTCGTGGTTGATCGTTGGTAGAGTTAGTCTTTTTGGGCCTAGTCAGTTGGGATTGATTACTGGCGCACGTTGATGCATTGGCATATTTATTTTCAGAACTAATCTCTTTATCCTATCATTATGCTAATCGTGGCTATATGAATCAGAGCTAATTTTCTTCTAGGTCTAGTCAGTAGGACTGATCACTAGTACATACCGATAGATCGTGTGTTCTTTACTCGGGGCTAGTCTCTTTTAGATCTTATCATGGGGCTAATCATGGCCATAATCATAGAAGATTGAGAGAGGATTTTGTATTTTATTGCTATGTATGGCTTATTTTTAAAAATTAAAATTTTATTGATATTTATATCCATTATTGTCAATAACTATATTTGAAAAAAGAATTTAATTATGCTTGATCTTTCAGAAATATTGGTAACTTATTGAGCCTATAAAGCTCACTTCCTCTTTTCTTTTTTCTTATGTCTAAACGATCCTTTGGGGCTTGGGACCGATCAGTGAGGAGTATAGTATTTTAGATATTATTTGTTTAGCTATCTTTAAATAAAAATTATTGTGGACCTTTGTTGGATCTTTGTACTATTTCTTATTAGCCTTAAAGAATTTATCTTTCTATTGTATAAAAATTAGTAAATTTGCTTTTGCCACTGCTTGAGTTGGATTGATGTGATTATATAATGATAAAAAGAAGACCTTGCATATTCTTTAGGGTTTTTTCCTAAAGAATATGTGGCTATCACGTTCCTGATCCAATTGCTGGGTTTGGGGCATGACATGGATCCTCAAATTTCTATCCATATTCGAATTTATTCGAATATGAAAATGAATTTGGATGGATAATATCTATATCACTTCCATTCCTAATGTAGAAAGGTAGCATGAGAAAAGGGCTTCTCCACTTGGATAGCTTTTGCACCCAAATTTGGTGGGAATGGGGCAAATCGATCGCTTTTATATGGTTTCGCAGCTAAAGGCAGTGCGACAATAGAGACTGATAGATCCTAGGGTTAAATGGTCCAAGGAACTTATAGCTGGTTTAGGCGGAAGACATCAAGAGCAATGGTGGAGAACATAGTGGCATTAGAAGAAAAGTTTACTCGGATCATCACTTTCTCAGAGGAGGATATTAGTCAAGCTTGCTTTTGACTAAAGATGTCACTTTTTGGTAAATTCTTAGGAAAGGGTTTTCAGTTGGAATTTATTGAAAAAGAGCTCAAAATCAGATGGAATGTGGAAGAGGATTTCTATGTTTTAACACTCTCAGAGGGATCCTGGTGTTAAGGTTGCTATATGAGTAGGTCAAGAACTAAATTTTGGCCAAAGAAATTTGGTCCTTGGCTAGTCAGTTGTTGGCATTTGAAAGCTAGCAACTAAATTACGAACTTGACTATGATTCCATTTGGCACACGAGCATTTGGATTAGATTGCTCGACTTGCCACTTGAACTTTGGGAGAAGGATAAGATATTGAGGATAGTCTCAGCAACAAGAAAATCCTTGCTCTTAGATGAGCAGATGGAGATTTCTATAAGAATGGGGGTTGCTAGAGAATGTGTACCATTAGATGTCACTTAGAATGTTTGTCCAGCTACCAAGGTGAAAGTCAATGAGACTATCATTTGGCAAGAATTTATTTATAAAGACTTGATAAAAATATGTTACATTTATAGCCGAATTATCAAAAAACACAAAGTGTACAACTGCTCAGAGCTACCAAGGGACCAAAGGTGTAAACTATTATATGGACCTTGGATAAGGGTTTCGAGGATACCTCTAGCCAGTCCAATCACTTAAGAGTGACAATTTATTCTGATTCGATGGGTATCCGATCAGACCCAACTTGAATAGGATGGATTTTATCCGACTTGATTAAGAAGAGGGGCGGGTATGAATTTTAGAAAAAATATCTAAAGTGGATCCAAGTCGAGTATGGATAATAGTATACCCCACCATAATATATTCTTTATTTAAATTTAAAGCCCCCTTCCCTTCCTCTCTCTCTCTCTCTCTCTCTCACTCTCACTCTCACTCTCACTCGATGGCCGATGGGTGCTGACTCCCCCTACCCCTAGCAGTGGCCTGATAGGTCCCTAGCCTCCTCTCTCTCTCTTTCTCTCTCTATTTTTTTTTTCCATCAAATCCATGCTGCCCCCCGCCCCTCAGCCCCCTACCCTCTCTCTCTTTCTCTTCTTTCTTGCTCTACTCAATGGTTGGCGGTCCTCCACTCCCCCCCACCCTAGCGACGGCCTCGTAGGTCTCCAACCCTCTTCCATCATCTAAACTTTCCTATTCAGCCTAGTGTCAAAACCCTAGCCATCATCTAAGCTTTTCTATTTGGCTGCTCCAAGCTTCGCACTTGATTGAGACTCCTGAGACCGAAAAACCAAAGGAGAAACTAGGGAAAACATAGGAAAAATCAATGAAAAACAAACGAAAGATGGAAAAAATTAACAGGTAAGACCTTTTCCCCCATAGATTGATCATTTTTTTCCTTTTCAATTCTTTTCTTTTCATTTCATTCTCTTCTTCTGAGATCTATAGGAAAGGAGAGCACTTCAGGGAGATTGGAGGGTTCTTTAGGTTCTGGTTGGGCTTTTCCTCAAGTTGTGGTGGTGTGATTGGTTCCGATTGGGGAAGGAGAGCACGTGAGGGAAATCAAAGGGGTTTTTAG
This sequence comes from Cocos nucifera, assembly GCA_006176705.1. Taxonomy (NCBI): domain Eukaryota; kingdom Viridiplantae; phylum Streptophyta; class Magnoliopsida; order Arecales; family Arecaceae; genus Cocos; species Cocos nucifera. The sequence goes on along the minus strand of QRFJ01003395.1, from coordinate 398,595 downwards.
GTTTCGATTGGGGTTTTTTCTTGAGCATATGGGATTTTGTGTGAGTTGTGGAGGTGTGAGTTGGTCCCTTAAGGTTTTGAGAGCTTAATCTTGGTGGAAGGATGATATTTTGTAGGATTTGAGGATGGTCGAATGGGGTCGCTGATGGTGGTCGGACGACAATGGAGAAGGAGAGATCAGTTTAGATATATCCAATCCAACCCAAGACAGGTACGAGATGAGTATGGATATGATTTTTTTATATTATATCGGGTATGGATATTGATCGACCCAACTCATACCCAATCCGTTGCCACCCCTACAACTACTAGTGGCTCTAGGAGATATCCGACACCACCATAACAAGGAGGGCAAGCTTCTAGACCATGAATGTAGCAAAGGCAACCATCTAAAAGAATGTTTGCAACAAATTTTAAGTCACCAAAGTATTTAATAGTAAAGGAATCGAGGTCCACATTAGCACCAATAATGAATGAAGCTTTAGAATCTACTATTTAATTGATGGATATCAATTCTTCTTTTCACCATCGAAAATTATTGTGCATGAGGAAGGGTTAGAAATTTGTGATACAAGGAAGCAACCGATGCTATATTCCCTAGCATAGGATCATGTTTGTAGTAAAAGAGGTTTGGAGACCGATTGGGGTTAGGGCTATAGGCCAGAAAGCATTGCAAAAAGAGGAATCCAAATAGAAGGTTGAAACCCATGAGACATATTCATTACAACAGCAATCTCAACTCATTAGTAATGGATCAAGTATTCGCAATGCTTATATCTCACAATTAAAGCATGCATTGCTTGCCTACACACCACGGTAGGATAGTATTGTTAGATATATGTGCCCTAGAAGTCAGAATTGGCTGACACTTGTAATACACTTCTAGGGGCAAAATTATAATTTTGACTATAATTAATGAAATGGGTTATTTTCTATCACACCTGTGTATTTAGTGTCTGTGATACATCCTTTGAGTTAATGGTAATGATAATTCATATTTTCAAGAGTTGAAAATTTAAGACATGAATAATCATTATTAACTCATAAACAGCTCCCGACCATAGGATCATCACGAGGATGGTGATTGATCCGGAAGGTTGGTGTACGATCGCTTCTCTTTAGTAGATGAGTCTTGAGTCTATGGTATGGAGACACCGGAGCGAGAGTACAGGTACTCGTTAGAGAACGAGGGCACTGAGCGTGACCACCTCGAGTAGTCATTAGGAAGTCTACCTTCTCGTCAATGACTGACTCGATGCTGCAGTAGTGTGTCTGGTTCTTTGACCTGAGGTGCATCGACAGTTCACCTTGAGGGTGTTATAGTTTGACTACACCATTACTCGATCTCCTAGCCATATGGAACCCTGAGGTGTATGTTGGCTATAGCATGTTCATTGTAGGAACTGGATTGCATCAAGATGGAATCTATCTACCTCGGTGGTAGAGGAGCAGCCCTATGATGATCATGAGAATCAAGTCCAGAAGCCCATGGCCATGGCAGAGTGAAATAATAGAAAGAGTTTCTATTTAGATTTTCACATTGGACTCGAATCGAATGATTACATCATATGACAGAGACTAGGGTTTGACGAGTTCACCTTAACCCTAATCTGATCGGGGCTCAAGATAGAAGAACTTAATCACACAGGTAGCTGCACCAAGAGGTTCACATTCAGCTCTGATGGGTTGCCACCATATACTGCTAGGTGTCACTGGTGGATTTTGGGAGCAATTAGAATGATTTAGATGATCGATCATTCTAGCTGTTCGAATCAGAAGAGTTCTGATCCATCGAAAGGAGTTTCGATGATGTCGATGATAGAGATCATGACATATCCCATTACCATACAGAACTGAACCTAACTGGGTCACACAAACAAGGGTTTGAATCTGGTGATCATCAATTGAACTGATCTAGTTCAATTGATCTGAATGAGATTCAATTAGGTTCAAGAAAATCGTGCTAGCACTCGATTGAACCTAACGTTCTTCTTTTACTATCATAAATAAGTTGTCCTGACTGAGCCAAAGGAGTTTGTGCTCAATCAGAGGCCTTCATATGGTCTGACTGGAGGTTGTCCAAGTCAGAAAAGGTTGTCTTATTTTGTAAGACATTACCTGCCATTTTTGGTCACCTGCCATTTCTTGTTCTTTGACTTTGGTCAAAAGTCTACCTTTGACTGGTCAAATGTTGACCATTGACACTTTGACTTTTGACCACATGTCATGCACCTATTGGAGAGCTGGTGGGGGCCTGTCCCCCTGCCAGAACCTGGCAAGGAGAAGGGCGCACGCCACCCTAGGCGTGTGCCCAAGTTGGAGGCGCCTAGGAGTCCTTGTTGGACAAGGACTCCATCTCCTTTTTGGATTCCAATTAGAGTTCTTCCTAAGAACCAACTTTGACTGGTCTTAGGCGCCCTCTAAGGAGGAATCCAGGGGACTCTATTCCCACCAATCAGATTTAGATCTGATTTCACAAAGGGTTGTGATTGGTTGGGAAGAAGAGGAGTTGGATCACAGTTAGTCTATAAATAAGACCCTGCGCCCAACTCCTAATTAAAATGAAATTAGACCACGCCCCAAGGCTGCCTCTCCCCTCCTTCCTCCATGCCAAACCCACCTTCTCCCCTTGCCTCTCCACGTCCAAAAGGAGTTTTGGACTTTGGTTGGTGCGATCCAGATCAAAGAAAGGCGATCAAAAGCAAGAAGGCTGCACTGCTGCAAAGGACGACTGCTGATCTTCAAAAGAGTTTTGAAGATCCTCCAGATCAGATCCAGATCTGAATTTTTGGAGATGTGATAGAGAAGAAGAGGATCTCCAGATCCAGCCCGAGTGGATACCGGTAGAGGCCAGGCGCTTGCGTGGCTAGATCCAGAACCTTCCGCTGCAATCAGGATCATCAACAGGGTAATAGGATTACCCAAATCAGGTAAATTAAATTTGATTTAATTTATCTTATTTTATTTTATTTATTAAAATAATAAGAATCAGATCTGAAAATATATCAAGATCTGATTAGATCAAAGAGAAAAATTTTTGAAATATATCTCTTGATCTGATCAGATCTGAACGAACCTGGACCGAAAAATCAGGATTTTCCTTCAACTGGTATCAGAGCCATGGTTCTAAAATTATTTAGATCTAATTTTAAATTTATTTTAATTAGAAAAATAAATGATTTTAGATGTCACATGAGATGTGATCAGATCTGAAATCAAAAAAATTAAAATTAAATGATTTGGATCTAAGATTAGAAGATATGCATGACTAGTTCTAGAATAGAATAGTTCTATAGAATAGTCTTGCATGTTTTGATTTAATCTTGATTAAATCATATTTTAGATCTTATTTATTTACTATTTTTTGATATTATAAGTGTATTATAATAACATCTAAAAAATAGCAAATAAAAATTATTTAATTTTAAATATCATATGAGATATGATTGATGCATGTCTAGACTAGTTGTAGAATAGTTCTACATAATTGTCTAGATTAGAATTTATTTTGATTAAGATCAATTTAAATCTAATTTTTTAGATTATTATGAGATAATTTAGATCTGAAAATATGCATGATTCGATACATGAGATGTATGCAAAATATGCCATGATTAGATCTAAATTTGTATATGAGATATATGATATAGATCTAAAACTGTTTTTGTAGTATTTACATGTTCCTGATTAAGGCGTTCCTCTTGGCCGTCCGGTCATAAGAACGAAGAAGGGTTTAAAGGCCCTCTCTTCCCATTCGATGGGGTGTTCTTATGATGTGTAGGGGTGCTGCGTGTTCGTCCTTAATCAGAAATCCAAAACTTACTTTCTGCAAAACCCTAGATCCTGAAACCCTAGGATTTATTGTGCATATTTTGTTTATGAACCCTACTTAATTAAGAATTAAGATTATGGAAATATTAATTAGGTCTAAAATTGAGAATTTCAGATCTAAGACATATTCATAATACTGGGTTCGGGCTTGGGTAGCTCAATTAGGTCTAAGCGGTTGATCAAACCGAATCAAGAGTTGGTTAGATGGGATCAACAATGCTTAAATTGACCAGCCTAATAGGATTAAGTCTGGGTCAAGATCGAGTCACGATCAAGCAAGACCTAATTAGGCTCAGAGGTTAGAGTCTGGATTGTAGGCTAACCCAATTGGTTCTGACTCAACAATTTGGTGTCTAAGGTAAGTTTGGCACATACGACCGACTGGTTTTTAATTGGAAGCTACTCGACCTGAATGCATTCTTGTACGAGTTAATGGCATATTCCTTCCACCGGTCTCACTTACCTGGCCATATCTGTTGACACAGTTCTGATCTGAGGTGGTCAATAATCCGAGCTAACCCATGCCACTAGGTTAGTCATAATTGTTATGACTAAGCCAAGTCTAGTTTAATGAGACCTGAATCAATTCTCCCTAAGAAAAGATTAAGTCTGAGGTCTTCCACCATTGTAGATGTGCGGGCCCTTCCCGGGGTTGATTGTTCTCGGCTGGATACAGTGGCTCAGTTGCACCGGAAAAGATGCAACCATGTCTATTAGGCATTGGATGCTATGGGCTGGAGGATGAGTTGGGCTCAATATTTTGGATACGGTGAGAGACTCAATTAGGAACCCAGTCTATGCAAATGGTGGGTCTGACTTAACTAAGGAGTGGATCAATATTCCGGATACGGTGAGATTCATGAATTAGAGACCAAGTTTGGGTGCACCATGATTAGAGAATCATTGAACAAGAGTTGTTCACTCATTGGCTAACCCATCACCAATAACTGTTAGGTGAGGTGATGAGTCAGTTGGTGAGACCGCACCACCCACTAGAAATCATTAATCGTGGAGATTTTCGCATCTCTACAGAGGGAGTGTAGGGATCCGAAGAAAATAGTGGGAGCTAATTTATTTAAAAATAAAATTCCTAAACAAATTGGTCAAGTCAAAATTACAGTATCTAACTAGAATCTTTGACTCTCTACAGGAAAATGTCTGCGTCCAACCCATTGGCACGTATCCTGGACACACATAGACTGACTGGACCCAATTATAAAGATTGGCTCAGAAACTACAAAATTATTTTGGGTTCGAGAAGTTAACCCATGTTTTTGGACCAGGACCCTCCCACCTTACCAGCCCGTCCATCCACTTGAACAGAGAGCGTCTCTGAAAAAATGGATAGACGAAGATAATAAGGCCAGATATTACATGTTGGGCTCGATGTCTGATGAGCTCCAGCGCCAACATGAAGATATCGGGACTGCTCGCCAAATGTTGGCTCACCTGCAGGAGATGTTTGGTGAACAGAGTCGCGCAGCCAAATATCAAGTCACGAAATGACTTTTTAAGGCTAAGATGCGTGATGGGCAGTCAGTCCAAGATCACTGTCTGACAATGATCAAGGACATGGAAGAGCTTGAGAAGCTCGGTGTGAAGTTAGACTTGGACCTGCAGAACGATATTATTCTGCAATCCTTGACTGATGCATATGGGCAATTCATCATGAATTACCACATGCATAAACTTCAAAATTCCTTGGCCGAATTAATGAATATGCTGGTTACCGCTGAGCTTTCTATGAAAGGTTCTAAAGGCTCAGTTCTTGCTATGGAATGGACTTCTTCCAAAAGAAAGTCTTATGGAAAGAAAAAGAAGTCTGTGAAAAAGCAAAAGGTGGAAGGATCAAAGAAGAAGAAGGCAGAGCCGAAGATGAAAGCCGCTGGCAAAGGAAAGTATTTCCATTGCAACAGCGACGGCCATTGGAAGCGGAAACTGCCCTACTTACCTGGCCACCCTGAAGAACAAGAAGGAAGGTCCTTCTGGAGGTATGCTCGTTATTGAGTCTAACCTTACGGTTTCTTCTGCATCCAGTTGGGTGCTTGACTCTGGTTCTAGTGCTCATCTGTGCACTTTCATGCAGGGTCTTGAGGATAGCAGGAGGCTGAGGGATGGAGACATGATCCTATGCATCGGTAATGGAGCAAGAGTTGCTGCAGTAGCCGTGGGAACATACCCTCTTCGATTACCATCTGGTTTAGACTTAGTTTTGAAAGACTGTTATTATGTGCCTGCAGCTAGCAGGAATTTGATTTCTGTTTCATGCTTAGCACAAGAAGGCTATGTGATTACCTTCTTTAAGGACCATTGTAACATTCTTTATGAAAGAAATAAAATTGCAAATGGTTTCCTTATTAATGGTCTTTATCAGCTACATATTGATGTACCTGTTCTAACTATCGAGCAAAACGTGAATGCCAAACGACCTAGGGATAGTCCAAACGACAGATATCTATGGCACCTGAGATTAGGTCATATAGCAGAAGATAGGATCAACAAATTGGAGAAAAATGGGCTATTGAGTCCATTGACTTTCGAGTCATATCCAACTTGTGAATCTTGTCTTCAAGGCAAAATGACTAAACTCCCTTTTGTTGGACATGGGGAGAGGGCCACAGATCTCCTTGCCCTAGTACATACTGATGTGTGCGGCCCATTTGATGTGCCGGCTAGAGGCAATTTTGTCTACTTCATTACCTTTACCGATGATCTGTCTAGGTATGGGTATGTGTATCTTATGAGACACAAGTCTGAAGCTTTTGAAAAGTTCAAAGAATTCAGACATGAAGTAGAAAAATAAACTAAAAAATCCATTAAGGTTCTTCGATCAGATCGAGGAGGTGAATACCTTAGCCGGGAATTCCTAGACTATCTCAAGAAAAATGGCATAGTCTCTCAATGGACTCCACCAGGAACACCTCAACTCAACGGGGTTTCAGAATGGAGAAATCGGACTCTATTGGATATGGTTCGATCCATGATGAGCTTCACAGACCTCCCTGATTTTCTTTGGGGACACTCATTGTTAACTTCAATTTATCTACTGAATAGGGTTTCCTCTAAAACCGTTCCTACCACACCGTATGAGATATGGCACGGTAAGAAACCAAGTCTGAGTCATCTCAGAATTTGGGGTTGTCCGGCTCATGTCAAAAGACAACAAGCGGACAAGTTAGAGTTTAGGTCCTTTAGAGCTCGATTCATAGGATATCCTAAAGAGTCATTAGGATACTATTTCTACATTCCAGAAGACCACAATGTGATTGTGAGTCGACATGCCATCTTTCTTGAAAAATAGTTTATTCAAGATAGCGGCATTGGAAAGCAGATTAAGCTTGATGAGAAAGTCTCACAAGTACAACGAGCTAAGGACCAATTGGAACCAAATCAGGTTGAGCCAATAAGAACACTACCTCCTCCACCTCGTAGATCGGAAAGAGAGTTTCCCGTCCCCCTGAAAGATACTTAGGTATTATTTCAGAGGAAGTAGAGAAAATGTTCCTCATAGGTAATGGTGCTCATGGTGATGATCCCAAAACCTACAACGAGGCGATATCAGATATCGACTCCGAGAAATGGCTAGAGGCAATGAAGTCAGAAATTGACTCGATGCACTCAAACCAAGTCTGGACCTTGGTAGATCCACCAGAAGGTATAGTACCTATTGGGTGTAAATGGATCTTCAAGAGAAAGATTGGTGCAGATGGGAATGTGGAGACATTCAAGGCTAGACTAGTGGCAAAAGGTTATAGTCAACGCGAAGGCATTGACTATCAGGATACCTTTTCCCCAGTGGCTATGCTAAAATCCATCCGCACATTGCTTGCCGTTGCAGCCTATTTCGATTATGAAATATGGCAAATGGACGTGAAAACGGCATTCTTAAATGGATATCTTGAGGAAGATATCTATATGGAACAGCCGCTAGGTTTCACATCCAGTGATACTGATCACAAGGTTTGCAAGCTGCAAAGGTCCATATATGGACTTAAGCAAGCATCTCGGAGCTGGAACACTCATTTCAATGATGTGATCAAAAAGTTTGGTTTCATCAAAAATGAAGAGGAACCATGTGTTTTCAAAAAGGTCAGTGGGAGCGCTGTTGTCTTCCTCGTATTGTACGTGGATGACATCCTCCTTATTGGGAATGATATTCCCATGTTGACATCAGTCAAGATGTGGTTGTCCAAGGAATTCTCCATGAAAGACCTAGGTGAAGCATCCTTTATTCTAGGAATTAAGGTCTATAGGGATAGACCGAATAGGATGCTAGGACTTTCACAGAAGATGTACATAGAGGAAAGTACTAAAGAGGTTTAGTATGGAAAACTCTAAGAGGGGATTAATACCCTTCAGACATGGTATTCATCTTTCCAAGAAGATGTGCCCCAGCACACCTGAGGAAATAGAACGCATGAGCAAGATCCCTTATGCTTCTGCAATAGGGAGCCTCATGTATGCCATGCTATGTACACGACCTGATATAGCCCATGCTGTGAGTGTCACAAGCAGATATCAGTCAAATCCAGGTGAAGAACACTGGACTTCTGTGAAATGTATCCTTAAGTACTTAAGAAGAACTAAGGATATGATGTTGGTCTTTGGTAACGGAGAACTCCAAGTCCAGGGATACACAGACTCGGATTTCATGTCCGATATAGATGATCGAAAGTCGACATCTGGAAGTCTGTTTGTGTGCAATGGTGGTGCTGTCAGCTGGAAGAGTTTCCAAGCAAACTGTGATAGCAGATTCCACCATGGAAGCAGAATATATCGCTGCATCAGAGGCTGCGAAGGAAGCATTCTGGTACAAGAAGTTTGCTGCAGAAATTGGAGTAATGCCATCAGATGCCATTCCTCTATACTGCGACAACAATGGCGCCATAGCCCTTGCTAAGGAGCCGAGGTCTCACCAGAAATCCAAGCACATTGAGCGGCGATACCACCTCATCCGCGATTACCTCGAGAAGGGTTACGTCGAGGTCAAGAGAGTCAACTCCACAGATAATGTGGCAGACCCACTTACAAAGCCGTTGGGCCAGCAGAAGATCGAAGCCCACCTTGAGAAGATGGGACTTAGACTTGTAGCCAATTGGCTTTAGGATAAGTGGGAGATTGTTAGATATATGTGCCCTAGAAGCCAGAATTGGCTGACACTTGTAATACACTTCTAGGGGCAAAATTATAATTTTGACTATAATCAATAAAATGGGTTATTTTCTATCACATATGTGTATTTAGTGTCTGTGATACATCCTTTGAGTTAATGGTAATGATAATTCATATTTTCAAGAGTTGAAAATTTAAGACATGAATAATCATTATTAACTCATAAAATGCTCCCGACCATAGGATCATCACGAGGATGGTGATTGATCCGGAAGGTTGGTGTACAATCGCTTCTCTTTAGTAGATGAGTCTTGAGTCTACGGTGTGGAGACACCGGAGCGAGAGTACAGGTACTCGTTAGAGAACGAGGGCACTGAGCGTGACCACCTCGAGTAGTCATTAGGAAGTCTACCTTCTCGTCAATGACTGACTCGATGCTGCAGTAGTGTGTCTGGTTCTTTGACCTGAGATGCATCGGCAGTTCACCTTGAGGGTGTTATAGTTTGACTACACCATTACTCGGTCTCCTAGCCATATGGAACCCTGAGGTGTATGTTGGCTATAGCATGTTCATTGTAGGAACTGGATTGCATCAAGATGGAATCTATCTACCTCGGTGGTAGAGGAGCAGCCCTATGATGATCATGAGAATCAAGTCCAGAAGCCCATGGCCATGGCAGAGTGAAATAATAGAAAGAGTTTCTATTTAGATTTTCACATTGGACTCGAATCGAATGATTACATCATATGACAGAGACTAGGGTTTGACGAGTTCACCTTAACCCTAATCTGATCGGGGCTCAAGATAGAAGAACTTAATCACACAGGTAGCTGCACCAAGAGGTTCGCATTCAGCTCTGATGGGTTGCCACCATATACTGCTAGGTGTCACTGGTGGATTTTGGGAGCAATTAGAATGATTTAGATGATCGATCATTCTAGCTGTTCGAATCAGAAGAGTTCTGATCCATCGAAAGGAGTTTCGATGATGTCGATGATAGAGATCATGACATATCCCATTACCATACAGAACTGAACCTAACTGGGTCACACAAACAAGGGTTTGAATCTGGTGATCATCAATTGAACTGATCTAGTTCAATTGATCTGAATGAGATTCAATTAGGTTCAAGGAAAATCGTGCTAGCACTCGATTGAACCTAACGTTCTTCTTTTACTATCATAAATAAGTTGTCCTGACTGAGCCAAAGGAGTTTGTGCTCAATCAGAGGCCTTCATATGGTCTGACTGGAGGTTGTCCAAGTCAGAATAAGGTTGTCTTATTTTGTAAGACATTACCTGCCATTTTTGGTCACCTGCCATTTCTTGTTCTTTGACTTTGGTCAAAAGTCTACCTTTGACTGGTCAAATGTTGACGTTGACCATTGACCCTTTGACTTTTGACCACATGTCATGCACCTATTGGAGAGCTGGTGGGGGCCTTGTCCCCCTGCCAGAACCTGGCAAGGAGAAGGGCGCACGCCAAGGGTGGCGTGAGCCCAAGTAGGAGGCGCCTAGGAGTCCTTGTTGGACAAGGACTCCATCTCCCTTTTGGATTCCAATCAGAGTTCTACTAAGAATCCAGTTTGACTGATCTTAGGCGCCCTCTAAGGAGGAATCCAGGGGTCTCTATTCCAACCAATCAGATTTAGATCTGATTTCACAAAGGGTTGTGATTGGTTGAGAGGAAGAGGAGTTGGATCACAAGAGGTCTATAAATAAGATCCTGCGCCCAACCCTAATTAAAATGAAATTAGACACGCCCCAAGACTGCCTCTCCCCTCCTTCTCCATGCCATAATCTCTTCTCCCCTTGCTCTCCACGTCCAAAAAGAGTTTTGGACTTAGGTTGGTGCGATTCAGATCAAGGAAAGGCGATCAAAATCAAGAAGGCTGCGCTGCTGCAAAAGGACGACTGCAGATCTTCAAAAGAGTTTTGAAGATCCTCCAGATCAGATCCAGATCTGATTTTTGGAGGTGTGATAGAGAAGAAGAGGATCTCCAGATCCAACCCGAGTGGATACCGGTAGAGGCCAGGCACTTGCGTGGCTAAGATCCAGAACCTTCCGCTGCAATCAGGATCATCTACAGGGTAATAGGATTACCCAAATCAGATAAATTAAATTTGATTTAATTTATCTTATTTTATTTTATTTATTAAAATAATAAGAATCAGATCTGAAATATATCAAGATCTGATTGAGATCAAGAGAAAATTTTTGAAATATATCTCTTGATCTAATCAGATCTGGACAAACCTGGACCAGGAAATCAGGATTTCCGTTCAAGTATTAGTCTTTTGCAACATGATGTTGCTGGAGTTGTATCTTCTAGTGAAGGAGCATAGGGTTATCGTTCTAAATAACCTAAGGCTCATGAGATTGAGAATATAGGGGTAGCTACCTTATCATCATGTTCCATGTGAAAATATTAGCTCGAAATTGTAGAGGCGCTACAAAGCCCCTTTTGTAAATTATACAAAAATCTTGATGAGGTAGTATAGTCTAAATAATTATTGTTTTCTTGAAACAAGATTATTGGAAAGGTCAATAGGTCATGTTTGAAGGATGTTAGCTATACATGGGGGGTGTATATGATTCCTACTAGGGGTCTCTCTAGTGGAATTATTGTCACTTTGAGGCATGCTTTGGGATAGGTTGATTTCATACACTCTAATGGATAGATAGCTTTTGGAGTTATTACCCCCTCTTCTGGCCCAATATGATTGTTAGGTGTGGTCTATGCTAGCACATATGCTATGGAGTGTAGACAGTTATGAAATTAGTTGATTTTGGTAGTATAGTATGTTGACACAATGTCCTGGCATCATTTAGCTCTGATATCAATTATTGTTCCACCGATGATCGCTCTAATACCAATTTGTCAGGAATAATCCTTGCTACTCGATGATTACGGAAACAACAACAAAGATTTGAGAAAAGAGATGGCCATTCTGTTGAAACCCTAGCAAACTCTAGACATGGAGAGAAGGGAGAGAATGAGAGAGAAAGAGAGATTTTCAAGAAGAAAAGGCTTGTATTGATTCCATGCTTAGTTTACAAAACTCAGTATAGAATATATATACCTGATCAAATAAGATTCCACCTAAAAAATTCTCTTAGCTAACCTAATGTGATGCACTCCTCGAGCCCATGTACACCCATGTCTCCCATGTACACATCCATTGGACAAATTTTAGTTTAATCCATAGGTTAGCCCCCTTAGGACCTTACAAACCAAGATCCTTAGTCCCTAGGATTAAACCCAATTCTAGATCATAATAGAAACTACGTTCTATTTTGTTCACTACTCAAGTTGGCTCGGTCAGCAATCGGATCGGCTCGATGGTGATGTCTCCTACGAGAGTCCAAATCATAACTCTCTGTTCTAATGCTCGATCCAGCTCTCTCAGGGTTCAAGCCAGCTCGACTTTCACTTGAGCTGGCTCTGATAGAAATTGAGTTAGCTCTTTCAGCATATCAACCTGATATACTTTTTGGACTTCTGCTCGAGCCACCTCTTTCAGAATTTGAGCTGGCTCATCTTTAGCTCGGGCTGGCTCTTCTGCAGCTCGGGCTAACTCTTCTAATAGGATCTAAGCCAGCTTTTTTAAAGCGTTTGCTGAAGCTTTTCAATAGTTAATTTCATTCGCTCCTTGCTTTTTTTCACCTACTTCCAAGGCTTAAGAGCACCATACTTGAGCTCACAATCTCCATCTTGGTGCTCCCAAGTCCTTGTGAACTCAGCTCTATCCAACAACCCCATCAATACCATGCAATTATAAAAGCTATTCCATGGAAGTACCTTTGTAAGCACATCAGCTGATTTTTTTTTTAGTATGAACCTTCACCAGCTCCACTTCACCATCCTCCACTAGCTCTTTGATTCGATAGTATCTAATATCAATGTGCTTGGTCCTCACATGATACACAAAGTTCTATGTGAGCAATAAAGCACTCTGGCTGTCACAATGCATCCTGACTCTATCCTATGGCAATCCCATCTCTAGCGCCAAGCCCTTCAACTATAGAGCTTCCTTCGCTACCTCCATGATGCTAATGTACTTCGCTTCAGTAGTGGACAAGATCATAATTGGCTGCAAGCAAGATCTCCACAAGACTAGACCTCCATATAAGCTGAATACAAAATCTGTAGTCGAGCATCGAGTATCCACATCTTCATCAAAATCTGCATCCATAAATTTTTCTATTAGCCTTTGAGCTTTCTTAGATATGTTAGGATGTTCATTAGCACCTTCTCGTTGACTATAATAGATGCCGATCTCAACTGAACTTGCCAAGTATTTGAAGATATCCTTTAGTGCTCTCCAGTGCTCCTTTCTAGGCTGAGCCATAAACTTGCTCACTTGACTCACTGCATGAGCTAAATTCGGCTTACAACATATTATGGAGTACATAATACTTTCCACACTAGAAGTATATGGAATCTTTTTCATCTCCTGAATTTTCATCTCAGTCTGTGGTGATATGGTCTTAGAGAGTCTGACATGTTCGGCTAGTGGCAGCTCAGCCGGTTTGGCCTTCTTCATTCTAAATCTCTCCAAAATCTTCTTGATATATCCTCCATGAGATAGATGCAGTAGCTTCTAAGTTCTATCTCTGATGATTTTCACACCAAGGATTTCTTTGCAGGCCCCAAGTCCTTCATCTCAAATTTTAGAGATAAAACTCCTTTAACTCCTGCACAACTTTCTTACTTTTGCATCCTACAGCATGTCATCTACATACAAGAGTAAGTATAATCAAGATCCATCTTCTAGAGACCCCATATATACACATGGGTCATGATCGCACCTGGATAGTCCAATACTTCTCATATAAGTGTCAAACCGCTTGTACCACAGTCTAGGAGACTGCTTTAATTCGTACAATAATTTTTTCAATAAATAGATCTCTTTCTCTGACCCAAGCTTTCTGAAGCCCTATGGCTGCTCTATGTATATGTTTTTCTCTAAATCTCTATAGAGGAATGCTGTCTTAATGTCCATTTGCTCTAGTTTCAAATCATGAGTAGCAACTATGCTCAACATCACCCTGATGGACGTATGTCTGACAATCGGAGAGAAGACCTCTGAGTAATCAATCCCTTCTCTCTGTGAGTATCCTTTGGCTATCAGCCTAGCCTTATACCTCACTCCACCTTACTCTGAAGGTGCCTTTTTTCTAGTGAAAACTCATTTGGAGCTAATGGGTCGAGCATAATCTGGTAGATCCACCAGCTGCCATGTCTGGTTCTTCCTGAGAGACTCCATCTCTTCCATCATGGCCTACATTCATGACTTCTAGTCCAGACTCTCCATGGCCTCCTCAAAACTCTCTAAATCTCCATTGACAGTAATGAGAGCATAGTAGATAGTCTTATCAATGCCATATCACACCGATTTGCGAATAGTATACTTTGGCTTGTGCAGTGCTACTCCCCTTGCGGTATCCTGCAAGTCTGCTGCCTGTGGCTATCTCTGCACTTCCCCCATGATAGATCGCTCTCCATACTGGTCCTCCACAAGTATATCACTATGCCTACCTACCTCCATTTCAAACTGAACAAGCCCCGAGGTTGATGTTGAGGGCAAATCATTTGTATCCGAGAGTTTTTCCATGTCATCCTGTATTGTCTTTACAACTCTATCTGCATTTTCTGGCTTCAACAAGATACTCGTTTCATCAAATATCACATTTTGATTGATGATACACCTTTGAGAATGTGAATCTCATAGTAAAAAACCCTTCATACTTTATGAAAATTTGATGAATATTATCTTTTGTGACTTAAAGTCCAACTTGCTTCTATCGGCTTCTTCTACCAAAGCATATGCAGGATAGCCGAACACTTTTAGGTGGCCAAGCTCCACCTTCTTTCTACTCCAGATAGCCTCTGAAAGTCCTCCATTCAATTTTCTATGGAGAGATCTATTCACAAGAAAACATGCATAAATAAGAGCATCATCGCAAAATGATTTCAACAGTAATGCCTGCAGCCTCAAGCTTTTGGCCTTCTCTGTCCGTGTTTGATTCATCCTCTCCATGATACCATTCTACTGAGGGGTCATCTTCACTGTGTAATGATATTTTATTTCATTTTCTTATAGTATCTCCTGAATTCTAGGCTGGTGTATTCCCCTCCATTATCAGACCTCAAACATTTCACTGGCTGCCCTGTTTTCTTCTCCACCTCAGCTCTCTAGATTTTAGATGAGGCAAAAACATCTGATTTTTTCTTCATTAGATAGATTCATACCTTCCTGAATAAATTATTTATAAAGGTGACAAAATATCTCACTCCACCTCGAGATGTAATAGGTGTCGATCTCCATACGTCTGAGTGAACAAGCTCCAAAATAGCTTCACTTTGCTTGGTACTACTGGCAAATGTAACTCTATGTCATTTGCCATAGATACAAGGCTCACATAGGTCATCTTGTTTCTTTTTAAGTGCTGAAATCAAACCTCTCATACTCAACTCTGTGAGCCCCCTATCACTCAAGTGACCCATACGATAGTGCCATAGCTTATAGACTAGCTGCTCCTTATGTGTTGTTACAAACACCTCCACACTGTCTATAACCATTGAGCCCTCCATCCTATATAGATTGTTGCTCAGTCTTCTCCCTTTCATCACCACCAATGCATCCTTAGAAATCCTCAAACACCTGCTGCCTGGCTGACAACTGAAAGCATGTTCCTATTCTTCCAAGTAACCCAAGGATATCAAGTTCTTCTTCAGTTTTGGTATATGCTTCACATTACTGAGTGTTCGTATGATACTATCATACATGCTCACTCTGACTGTACCAACACTAGCAACTTTACATCGATGATCATCTTTAAGACTTACACTTTCTCTATCGGATCTTTCATAAGATGAGAACCACTTCCGATGTGCAGTATAATGGTAAAAACATGCTAAATCTAGTGTCCAATGGTTGTCCAACTTTGTGACTTCATCTGATACTATCAATATATCTTTTCCACTATCTATAGATGATAGAGCACTACTTCCGCTAGTCAATCCATTCTTAGAAGTGTTCTTCTTCTTTTTATTCTTCAAAAGTGGATAATCTCTTCTAATATGACTAGGTTGATGATACTTGTAGCATTTTCAAGCCTTCTGATTTTCTCGAGACTTTGATCTGTCTTTAGATTTATCTCGAGTCCTCTCCTTAGGCCTTTCTTGCCTTTCTTTTATAGAAAGCACATTTGAATTAGAATTTTCTCTAACTAGCCTCTCTTGCTGCTCGTTGGACTTGAGAACTCCAAGCTTTTTTTCAAAGTTTAATGTCTCCTTTTCATACACCAGAGTAGCAATGAGATCATCATATGTTGCTGGCAGCGAACACAACAACATGAGAGCTCTATCCTCCTCATCAATCTTTACATCAAGGCTCATAACATCTGAGTAAACTTGATTGAACTTCTGGATGTAAAAAATTAGGTCTCCTCTTTCGGGCATCCACAAATTTTACAGTTGCTTCTTCAACCATAGCTTGTTTATCATGTTTTTGCCCATATATGTATTCTCCAATTTTTATCAAAATCTCTTCGGTGTGGTTTCCATGTTAATCTTCGGTATAACTTTATTAGTGAGGCATATATGAATCATACTGAAGGCTATCTCTTCAATTTTTTTTTTACTTTTCAATAGAAATCTTTTTCGATCTTTCATGGGTCAAGATCTTGTAGATTCTATTCTATACCAGCAGATCCTTCATCCTTTGCTGCTAAAAGCTGAAGTTATCCTTGCCATCAAACTTTCAAAGTTTATCTTGATGGTATTCAATGCCATCCCAACCAGATTTCAATAACCAAACATAAAAAAGAATAAATACTATTCAAAGAAATCTGTTTAGTACCTTACCACAACACCAAGCTTTGTTCTTTTCTCCATCAGATCTAACAATAGGGCTCTGACACCAAATGTTAGTGCAACGTCCTAGCATCATCTAGCTCTGATACTAATTGTTGTTCCATCGATGGCCGCTTTGATACCAATCTATCGGGAGCAATCCTTGTTACTCGATGATTGCAAAAATAACAACAAGGATTTGAGAAAAGGGATGGCCATTCTGTTGAAATCCTAGCAAACCCTGGGCATGGAGAGAAGGAAGAGAACGAGAGAGGAAGAAAGATTTTCAGGGAGAAAAGGCTTGTATTGATTTCGTGCTTAGTTTACAAAACTCAGTATAGAGTATATATATCTGGTTAAATAAGATCCAACCTAAAAAACTCCCCTAGCTAACCTAATGTGATGCACTCCCCGAGCTCATATACACCCATGTCTCCCATGCACATATCTATTGGACAAATTTCAGTCCAATCGATAGGTTAGCCCTCTTAGGACCTTACAAACCAAGGCTCTAAGTCCCTAGGATTAAACCCAATCTCAGGCTAAAATAAAAACTACGTTCTATTCTGTTCACTGCTCGAGCCGGCTCGATCAGCAATCGGATCAGCTCGATGGTGATGTCTCATGCGAGAGCTCAAATCATAATTTTTTATTTTGTTGCTCGAGCTGGCTCTCTCAGGATTCGAGCTAGTTCGACTTTTACTCGAGCTAGCTCTGACAGAAATCGAGCCAGCTTTTCCAGCGTATCAGCTTGATACACTTTCTAGATTTCTGCTTGAGCCAGCTCTCTAAAAATTTGAACTGGCTCATCTTCAGCTCGGGTTGGCTCTTCTACAGCTCGGGCTGGCTCTTCTGATAGGATCTAAGCTAGCTTTTCTGAAGCATTCGCCAAAACTTTTCGACGATTGATTCCATTCGCTCCTTGCTCTCTTTCCACCTACTTGCAAGGCTTGAGAGCACCATACCTGAGCTCACATAGTGGAGTTGTCATTACGTCTAGGAGGAGATTTTAATTGTATGATGAATACCAAAGAGAAAAAAGGAGGTAAACTCTTTCATGTTGATCGAAAAATCTTCTTGATATCGGGTATCAAGCTCCAGCTTATCCTTTGTGCAATAACAAATTTGGGGCAGTGTGAGTTTGGGAGAGGTTGGATCGAGCTTTTGTTTCTGATGATTGAGTTGATTTATTTTTGAAAGTCAAATTTTCAGCACTTGACCAGATTTGCTTATGATCATTATCCTTTGTTATTATCGATAATTGAAAGAAGAGTAAAGGGACATATATCTTTTTGGTATGAAGATGTGGATTTATTATGAAGGCATTCAATAGAGGATTACTAAGGCCTAGCATTGTCAAGAAAATTATCCTCCTAGGATTAAGTTAACCGAATTACTGCAAGACACAAAGTAAACACTTAAAATGTAGAAGCGATCACTTGGTAACATCTTTAAAGAAGGGCACATGCTAAATGATACTATCTATTGACGTCAATTGAAGGAGGGACAATAAGGGAGACTTACAATGCAAGAACACATGAATCTTCTATCAATAATTCATCAATATCACAAGAATTTTCATCCCTAGAAAGTATTTTGAAGACAAATCTAGGCTTTCATGGCTTAAAGATGGTGATGCTAGTACTAAGTTTTTCATCGATCAACTATTCTTAGGAGATGGAAAAA
Source organism: Cocos nucifera (assembly GCA_006176705.1). NCBI lineage: Eukaryota > Viridiplantae > Streptophyta > Magnoliopsida > Arecales > Arecaceae > Cocos > Cocos nucifera. The sequence continues at coordinate 380,105 of QRFJ01003395.1, read as the reverse complement.
TAGAATCACCTATATTCTCGACCCTAATGGCACACAAGTGGATGATGAGAAAGGCGTAAGGAAAATTCAGTTCATACATTATCAGCAATGTTGGCCGCTCCAAACTGATGTAAAGGATGCTGAATTACCACTAGTTTGATTGCTCTTACAATAAAACTAAATGAATCTCTTACAAAAGCAGCAATAGAGGATGAGATTAAAGAAACTGTCAAGGAAATGCATCCAGATAAAGCACTGGGGCTCGATGGTTTCAAGCTTTTTTCTTTTAGAAATTTTGCCACATTATTCATCAAGAGGTTATAACTACAATCAAATAAATCTCTAGACATGCAAGCATACTGAATTGTTGGGAGAAGATCTCTATTACTTTAATACCAAAGAAAAATAGTTCAGCAGAAGTAAATGACTATAGATATATTAGTTTGTACAATACTAATACTATTTATAAACTAGTAGCTAATATCATGGTCAACTGGTTAAAGGTTGTCCTCCCCTCGTTAGTTTTGATTGAGCAAGGAGCATTTATTCTTGGTTGAAGTATAGTTGGACATGTTTCATTAGGCCAGCAGATCATGCAATCTTTGATGAGGTTCTGCAATCAAAAAGTTTGATGGCTATTAAAATTGATATGGAAAAGACTTACGATAGAGTGCATTAGCCATTCTCTTTAAGATGCTGTAATTTTGAGTTGTATTCTAAATTCAATATATGGGTGTAAATATGTGCAACTAAATTTCAATTTGCTTTGCTAGTCAATGGAATATCAACTAATTAGTTTCATCTAACCAGGGGCTTGAGATATGGGTATCCATTATCTCCTTACTTGTTCATCCTTTGCTCTGAAATCTTCTCCAAGCTGCTCAAGTTAGTAGTGCAACATTAATTCTTAAGAGCCTACAAACCAGGTAGAGGGGGTCCTTCGCTTTCTCATATTTTTTTTGCAAATGATATTTTGTTAACAACAAGAGCAACCGTAAGGGATAGCATCTACCTCAAAGCTATACTTGATGCTTACTATGCTATTTTGGGCCAGGTACTCAATGCAGCAAGTCCTATATCACCTTTAGCCCAACCAAGCCATGGACACTAAAAAGAATCATATGTACAATATTATAATATCCGAAGAAAGGGGAAATCGGTGAGATCTAAGAGTACCTTTATCAAGCAAGCCGATGGTAGTTTCTGATTTTATCCATCTCATGGATTTAACTGATATCAAGTTATGTTCTCAATAATATGACGAACCAAATTAGTACCAAGGTCTCTAGTCTGGTAATGAAATAGCAGGGCAAACCATGTTACCATCAAGGACGTGCATCCAATTCTTGTGCAGCCAGCTGCATCACCTAGAAACATTTATTTTAGATGTCCCAATGAGGGTAAAACATTTTGGTGGAGGTTACTTTGGCGAAGGATACTATATAAAGAAGTATTTAATAGGGATATCATGTACGGAATGATTTAACGAGTGAAAAATCATTATATTAGATCATCAATTCTATGACTTGTGTACCATTGAGGTAGAGGATTGCCATCATGCGGTCATTAGCTATACATTTGCGGGAGCCTGTTGAAGGCAGTTTGCCGTCATGCTAGAGCTAAGCCTTAATCCTACTTCTTTGCGGGAAATGGAGCATCTTATTTTTAATATCCAAGCAGAGAAACAGTTGAGAAACCTTCTCATAATGAACGGATATTTCAGCATAACCCTATAACTCCTACTGAATTTGTTAGATAAGCAACGTATATGCTACCATAATATGCTTAATACTGGCAATTACCTCAATCCAGGAGCTTGTCATGGCACTGGGGAACTAATTATTCACCTTAAGGACCCAATGGGTTAGTCAAACTCGTTTGTTGGCTTCCCCCTTCAATGGGAGTTCTCAAATTAAATTTTGATGCCTCTATGTCCTCATTTGAAATATTTGTTGCTAATGTTATTTACAATCACCGGGAGGCAATTGATAAATTATTGCCACCTTTCTCAGTGTCTTTTGTTGAAATGGTGGCTACTTGGGTGGGAATTAGTGGCTATATTTGAGCTGCAAGCACAACAAATCTAGGTGGAGGAAGATTTGCCAACCATAATACAACGACTTTCTAAATCTAGGGTGCTCGGTAGGAATTTGCATCCTTTGCTAAGGACATGATGGCTTGGAAGAATACATTTCAAACTTCACAGGTTTTCATGCATGTAGAGAGGCTAATCAAGTTGCAAATTACATAGAAAGTAAAGCTCGGATTGCCGACTTTGTCATTCAATCTGATGACCAATTCCATCTAGAGTTTGCTGCTATTTTAAGGGCAAATGCTTTTGGGGTTACCCGTAGAGGTGAAATAGAGACTCTTGACTTTCTAGATTAGTTTTATTGTCCTTGGGGCAAATTGAAACGTTGGGAGGGTCATATCTGTGCCTTTCACCTAATCAACTCTGAGAGTTATTTAATTATGTCAAGGTAATTGCATAATCTCTTCTATCTTGCTAAAAGAAATGTAAAAAGTTTTTAAAGGTACCTATTGTTTGTGGTGTCCAGCATGGTTGCTAAAGGATATTCAGGTCCACTGGAGGATTTGAAAAGATACCGTGGTTTATGATTTACCAACTTACCTCTCTAGAGAATTCATAGTAGACTATAAAATATCAGTTGATGTATTTATCTCTTGCAGTTGTTATTTGGATGTTTGTTATACTGTAGCTTCATATTGTAGCAAAAAAAAAAAGGGAGAAATGTTACGCTCTATTTCTTTGCATGTTTAGGTGCTTGCTTAAAATAGCAGGGTAAAATTGGTGCAATTCATTGGGTTTGGGACATTCATGGATGCAAATTTGCATGCCAGCATTAGCTTTGATGGACAACTGATTGGATAATATACTGGCAATGTTTTGACATGCCTAGCATATCTTTATAACAAAATTCTCAACTTATCTTTTCTTGTAGCCAAAACAATACGTGAAACTATACAAGAAAGTTACCGATTACAACCTTTTTGTGTTTGATTAAATTAATCCGTAAACTTTACTGAATTGCAAAGAACTGAACTTTGCAAAACATGCGAAATAAAAAAAGATAACCAACTAAATACTTTTTCATAATTTAATAATCTTTTCTATGATGTGTCACCAGCAGTATGTCGGAAGAATTCTCTATCAATTCCTTGGCAATCGACACACTTGAAGACTGCATGCGATAATTTTTAGATCTATCCAAGTAGCTTGAGATATCCAACGTGGAAAAGGTGGGATCAAGTGTGGTCCTTTTGCCTTAAAAGTCTGATTAGTCGAAGCCAGAAAAGCTTGAATTTTCTATCACAGAAAAATCTGCTAAAAGATCTATCATGAACTCTTTGTGGAATGTTGTGGTCTCAATAAAGGATCTACAAAATAAATTAAAAGAATGAGGTATTCTATTCTTATTCTCATAATTATTAAAAAAATGCAGATACATGACAAGGATTTGATTCTATTGATGCTTTACATTATTACTGTATTAGAGCTTCTCATCAAAAAATTAAAAAAAAAATTATAGAGCTTCGTAAAGAAATTTTGCATTTTCACCTATCAATTGATTAGTTTAAGAGTAGATTATTGGAAAAACATGAATAAGGTTCCAACTTCCAATCAAGCTACCAAGAAAAAGTTCTACTTGGATTGATGCACTTAGTGTAAGATACGGTGCGATTATGGTACAGAAAACCACCAGGTAAGATGGAGCGTTTTTATATTTTCAGTTTCAGGATTGGGCTCAAACTATTTTCTTATCTAATTGTTATAGTTGGAAGGAAGATTAGCAAAGGATGGTTTGATTGTTTACCGTCCACAAATAATTTTTTTTTTTTATCTTTCAAACTGGCTAGGACAAATGAATAAATAAATATGATTTTAATCTTTTTGTTGTTAAATATTATTTCAATTGGCTGAAGAAATGAATCAGAAATTATAAAAAATGTCCAAGCAGCCTTATTTTTACAATATATAACGGCTGTGATAACTGGATGACGGCTGCGTTACAGCCTTTATTTTAAATCTATATCTGCTTCAGAACGCAAGGCCACCAGATACCCAAAACAGGGGAAGTTGGAGGAGATTTGGGTAGAGCGAAGGAGCTAAGACCGGCCCTCCAATGGCGGCGGCGGCGGTTTCTAGAACTTTCCTCCTCTTCCATCCTAAGCTTCTAGAAGGTTCCAGAATCTTCTCCTATTCCCCAAGGCATCGCCGGAACGTCCCCCTCCTCCTCCGCCGGAGCTCCTCTCGCTCCGCCGCGCAACCGACGCTCGAAGCCCCAGCTTGGAAGTTGGATTCCATTGCTGGGATCCCGAACGTGGTGGATATCCTCCAAGAGAGGGGCCTTGTCGAGTCCATCACCAGCGAGAGTATCAGGTCCGCGTGCTCCAACCCTAGCGTCAGCCCCCTTAAGGTCTACTGCGGCTTCGACCCGACCGCTGAAAGCTTGCACCTTGGGAACCTCCTTGGTCTTATCGTCCTCTCCTGGTTCCGGCGATGCGGACACAAGGCCGTCGCCGTGATCGGCGGCGCCACCGGTCGCATCGGAGATCCCTCCGGTAAGAGTTTAGAGAGGCCGGAACTGGACGTCGAAACTCTAGAGAAGAACAGCGCAGGGATTAAAAATTTTATCTCTAATATCTTAGGGAGCGGGAATTTGGATGCCGAAACTGGAAACGAGAAAACTTTAGATGTGGGGAGTGAGAAAGGTAGCATCTTCGATACAGGTGTTCGAGAAAATGCGAGTTTGAATTCGCATTCTGAAAACAATGTGAATTCGAATGTTGGTATTGAAAAGAATGCAGCTTTGGATTCGCGGTTGGATGATTCTTTCACCATTTTGAACAATTATGATTGGTGGAAGGACATCACGCTGCTGGATTTCCTCAGGGAGGTAGGGAGGTTTGCTCGGGTGGGTGTGATGATGGCAAAGGAGAGTGTCAAGAAAAGGTTAATGTCTGAAGAAGGAATGAGTTATACCGAGTTTTCTTATCAGCTCTTGCAAGGCTATGACTTTCTGTATCTGTTTAAGAACATGGGTGTGAATGTTCAGATAGGTGGGAGTGATCAATGGGGAAATATTACAGCTGGGACTGAACTGATTCGGAAGATATTGCAGGTTGAAGGAGCTTATGGTTTGACATTTCCCCTTTTGCTCAAGAGTGACGGGACCAAGTTTGGGAAGTCTGAAGGGGGAGCAATATGGTTGTCGCCATCGATGTTGTCACCTTATAAATTTTATCAGTACTTCTTCTCGGTGCCAGATGTTGATGTTGTGAGGTTTCTAAAGATTTTAACTTTCTTGAGTATGGAGGAGATTCAGGAGTTGGAGGAGGAGATGAAGAAACAGGGTTATGTTCCCAACACAGCCCAGCGGAGGCTTGCAGAAGAGGTAACTCGGTTTGTTCATGGAGAGGAGGGACTTGCCGAAGCATTGAAGGCAACTGAAACCTTAAGACCAGGGGCAGAAACAAAGTTGGATTGGGAAACCATTGAGGGAATAGCAGAGGATGTGCCATCATGTTGTTTGGCGTATGATCAGGTGTTGAATTCTTCTTTGGTTGATCTTTCAGTTTCTACTGGTCTGCTGAGCAGTAAGTCTGCTGCAAGGCGGCTGATGAAGCAAGGAGGTCTTTACTTGAATAACAGAAGAGTTGATAATGAGGTGAAGATGATTGAGGCTGGTGACATAGTTGATGGGAAAGTACTACTGTTATCTGCTGGAAAGAAGAATAAAATGGTCATAAGGATATCCTGAATCATCTTCATGAATAATTATCAAGAATATTCATGGCAACTCATCTTTTCATGCATTCTAGATACTTATTCGAAGGCAGATATATTTGTGACTTGTGAGATGCAGGTACTTATTCTTCTTCTTCTTCTACTGAAGTCTTGTTATATGCATTAAAAAGTTCTGAAGGTTGCAGTTATAAATTGTTATAATATTTTCTTTCAATATTATTGTAGAACTCTTTGAATGTGAGTGGTGATGCTATTCACGTTTTGCATATCTAGTAGGTATACTATGTTGATCTCCAGCAAGCATACTTTCATACAATGGCTATAAGATGAAAGAATATTATTATATCCCAGTTCCTGCTACTCAAGGAAGTTTCTGTAAGTGGCTACAAAGAAAAATAGCATGTCCTTCCATCATATAGGAACATGGCGACATCCATTGTAGTTAAATATTTATATGTCAGCCAACTACTTCCGTCAAGCATGAAAATCATGTGGCTTGGTATTGACGCTTTCAAATCTTTTCAAAGAGAGGTAGGCTCATAGCTTTATTGAGATTAATCTTAGGGGCCTTATTATGCACTTTTACCAGCTTCCATGGGATGTGTTCTGGGATATATTTAAAGATGTCTTGCTTATCGGATGGGGTTGTCTCCAATTTATATTGCAGCCTTTTTTTTAATATTATTTTTCCCTGATGCAATTCTATGATAAAATTGTACTAATGCCACAATATTGGATTTCAAGGCCTACAACCTTCATTAATAAAATATCACTACTGAGAATTGTTTTACTTACAGCAAGTTCCCTTGATGTGAAACTTAAGCTTGTTGGCATCTGCTCAATAACTTGCAATTCAAACTTCATATTTCTGTTGATCTATATCTTAGCTGGAATTGTTAATCCAGTTTCACTGTATGACTTCCACTTATTTACATGTGGACTTCATGATTTCATAGATATTAAACTTGTATCCTTATTTTCCACATGGCACTAAGCAAATTGAATTCAAAAGTGATGCTTGGTCATTGTTGGTAATCTGTACTTACACACTAGTGGGTACTTATGTTTGTTGAATGCTCGGGCTTGTCATGCCTTGTTTGAGTAGCTTTTCACATGCTCCCAGTGGGAATGTATTTCATCCTCCTATTCCTTTGTGTACCTGATCTTAGAAAGTTCTGTTCAAAAAAGCATTTCGAATTCAATCCACAGCAATGACGAAGGAACCCATAGTGAAGCCCAAGCGAAGAAACCTGCAGGTGCATGTGGCCTGCAGCCTGTGCATGTGGCCTGCAGCCTGCAGGCATGTGCGGCCTACAGCAGTGCGCGGGCATGGCCAGACGCGTGGGTGCGACCTAGGCGCATGGGCATGGCCTGTTGGTGCCATGCGGTCCACGTGCCCAGGCATGGTCCAACGCGGTCCATGGCGCGCCCGGGGGAGATCCAACGGCCAGCGCATTTTCACGCAGTCCATGCCTTGTGCATGGACCCTTTAGTAGTGCATAGTGTTTTCACATGGCGCACAGGTGTGTTTGGCATGGGCAAGTGATGCGGCGTGCGTAGGTTGGCCCGATTCATGTGGGGGTGGTCTACGCATGGTTTCACGCGGTCCAAGAGGTAGGTTTTGTGTGATTGGATGGTCGTGAACGCGAGCAGGCTTGATCAGATGGCCAAGGGATTGTTTGGGTTGTAACAGGATATCTAAACCTAGTCAAACTCGGGTTTAAGGCCTTTAAAAGAGGTATGATGGCTTGTGGATCATGGGCGGTCGGTAGGGGCAGCCGAGACAGTGGCCGGGAACATAGAGAGGCGTAAGTGGCGCAGTAGGGGCACCTTCAGAGACTGCAGAGCGTTGAGAGGTCTCCTTGAGAGAGATGAGAGCTTTGAGGAATTTTGCTTCTTGTTGAGAGAGGGATTGATTTATGAGAGTTGAGAGTGTATGATCTTCTCTTGTAAATTATTCTTTTCTCATAGTGAAGCTTGCATGCTACGTGAAGGCAAGCTTTTGGTTGATCCACGTATTTGATTGTGTTCTTTCTTATATCTCTTCTTCCTTTCTATTGTGGTATCGATATCGTCACCGGTGTTCCGATCTTGGCTTGGAGGATCTGTATTCCGCATGAGGAATCTTTCCAATAAGTGGCACTAGAGCAAGTAGTATTACAACAATTATTATCAGAGCCAGGTTATCAGAGCGCCAAATTTTTCAGGTTGCGGTTATGTTGATTGAGATTGAAGAAGATAGAGAAGACGGGCTCAATCAAGATAGAGATAAACTGATTTGATAGAAAAAGCAATTTCTCTCTATGGTAAGCAATGGTGAAGGATGTGCTCATCTAATAAGAATTGATTGATGCTTTCTTATGCGAGAAGCCGGCTACTATGGAGGTGAAGGATTGAAGGTGGTTTCAGATGTAGGTGGTGAGCATGATCCGCTTGTATTTGGTGGATGATGTGGAGATTCATGTGCTTAGTGAGATTTTTTCGATGGTAATGTGGTCGAAGCTCGAGAAGATGTACATGATGAAGCCACTTATCAACACTCTCTTCCTCTAAAAGCAGTTTTACCAGCTACGAATGAGCGAGGGGCAGAGCGTGCTGGAGCATCTTAGCAACTTTCAGAAGATCCTCACCGATCTCCCTAGCATTGGTGAAAAGGTTAAGGAGAAGACTAGGGTGTTGGTCTTGCTCTCATTGCTTTCTTCTTTTGAGTATTTAGTGACTGCTTTTCTTGTAGGAAAAAGTATTATCAAGATGGAAGAGATTACTTTTGCACTTCTTCAGAACAAGGTTCTCAGATGGGAGAACCGAGCCTCGAGTTTAGGTGGCAACTCGACTTTGGCGGTGAGTGGAGGTAGTGGCAGAAGACAAAGCAGCAAAGGATTGCAAGGTGGGTGGTTCAAATCCAAGTTAAGGAATTCTAGTAAGATCAGATGCTACCGGTATGATGAGTTGGACATCAAGTCAGAGATTGCCTATAGCTCAGAGATCGGACGAAGGCTACTGCAATGGTGGTCCAAGATAGCAATATGGATGAGATCGATGATCTGCTTATGGTTTCTGATGAGGTATCTATTTCTTTCCAATAGTGGATTTTAGATTCTACATGTTCACATCATGTTTGGTGCAGAGAGTTGTTTGACTTCTTAGAGAGTAGTGAGGGCACTGTTCATTTGCTGGATGGATCGAGCTGTGCGATCAAGGGCATTGAGACCGTCAGCTTGTAAGCACATGATGGAGCAATGAGAAAATTGGGTGAGGTCCGATATATACCTAGTTTCAGAAGAAATTTGATTTCACTGAGTATACTGGATTCAAGCAGTTATAGATGGAGAGCTGATGATGGAATCCTGAAGGTTAAGTATGGTAATAAGATTGTCTTGAAGGAAAAGAAATATGGAGGACACTATCTCTTGGCAGGAAGCTCAGTGCGAGGTAGAGCTTCAAATGCTAGCAGGAGCTCAGAGTGAGGTGGAGCTCCAGAAATAGGTGGATTGGGCATGAGATGGGAGACTTGGAAGGATGATAAGCGATGTCACAGGATGAAGTTTCTTTTGCTACAGGAGGCTATCCCGAGTAGGTCTTAGGTCAGGCAGGTCATAGCATATAATGGAGATGGGATCGAGCGGTCTGGCTCGACTCCCATATTTATTCATCCATAAGCAGTTAGGTATTTACTCCAAGGCATGGGGGCGAGATCATCCAAAAGCTTTTATAGAGTTAGATAGAGGTCGAATGTCAAATCGAGGTGTAGATTGTTGGAAAAAGCATCTCGAATTCGATCCACAACAGCAACTGAGGAGCCCACAGCGAAGAAACCCGCAGGTTTACACGGCCTGCAGGCTGTGGGCATGTGCGGCCTATAGTAGTGCGCGGCATGACCTAGTGCGTGGCGTAGCCCAGGTGCGCGGGCGTGGCTCATTGGAGCCACACGGTCCACGCGACCAGGCATGGTCCACTGCGATCCATGGCGCGCCCAGGGGAGATCCAATGGCCAGCACGTTTTTACGTGGTCCATGCCTCGCATGTGGACCCTTTAGCGATGCCCGGCATTTTCATGCGGTGCACAGGTGAGTTTGGCGCGTGCAGGTGATGAGCGAGTGTAGATTGGCCCAGTTCATGCAGGGGTGGTCTATGCATGGTTTCATGCAGTCTAGGAGGCAAGTTTTGCGTGATCAGATGGTTCTGAACATGAGCGAGCTTGATCAGATGGCCAGGGGATTGTTTGGGTTGTAACAGGATACCTAAACCTACTCAAACTCGGGTTTAAGACCTTTAAAAGAGGCTTGATGACCTATGGAGCGTGGGTAGTTAATAGGAGCAGCTGAGATAGTGGCCGGGAACTGCAGAGTGTCGAGAGGTCTCCTTGAGAGAGATGTGAGCTTTGAGGAATTGTGCTTCTTATTGAAAGGAAGGGATTGATGTATGAGGGTTGAGAGAGTGATTTTCTCTTGTAAATTTTTTTTTTCATAGTGAAGCTTGCATGCTCCAGGAAGGCGAGCTTTGGGCTGATTCATGTATTTGATTGTGTTCTTTCTTGTATCTCTTCTTCCTTTATGTTGCGGTATTGACATTGTCACTGGCATTCCGATCTTGGCCCGGGGGATTCATATTCTATACGAGGGATCTTTCTAATAAGTAGTACCAGAGTAAGTGGTATCACAACAAGTTCAAGTAGATAATTAGTGCCATAATATATTTTATCCCTGGACTAAATGGGTCATAGCAACTATGGTCCATCTCTCTCTCTCTCTCTCTCTCTCTCTGTGTGTGTGTGTGTGTGCGTGTGTGTTTTGCAACTTGTAAGCTGAATCTAGGAAGGTGTTTAAGTCCTCTCACAAGATAATGAATTTGCAGAAGGTAAACTGTCCAACACACTTTAGTGATCAGGATTGGGTAACATATGCTCATTGGGTGTTTTATGTTGTGATAAAAAATTGATAATTATGGTGTTTTAGTATCACATCCTCGATCCGAGATTGTTAGGGGTAGAGAATGCTCTCCACAAGCATGTAAGGCATCTTAACACGATATCAAATGCATTATAGCAGAGATAATTTAAATAACTAAAAGTTAAAATTTAATTAACTAACAAATCTAATCGATAAATAAAATTTAAAGTCTTACATCCATTGAACCTCAAATAATAGTCCTAAAAATATAGTAATAAATTCAAATCTAAATTATATTGATACCGTCAAATCTTGCTTCTAATCTCACTCCCAAAGCAATACTTGCAGCCGTAATTAAGCATCCGAATCTATAAAAAAAGAGAGAATAATGAGTTTGATAGATCAGTAAGCAACAAATATCTTGACTAGATAATTAATGTGATAATAGTATGTGATAGTCAAAATACAATTTATTATTAATCTATGCACAAACATCATTAAATTCATTTTCAAAACACGAATTTAGTAATGTTAATATCTTTCAAATATTCATATACATAGTCATATATCCGATTTCGAAACTAATCATATTCAATAATTCAATTCAAAATAAATTCCAATCAATTTATCATCCTTTAACTATGAGCACACTTATATCCTATGGTAGGTTGGAATACCGTAGACATGGCTGAAATACTATACTTGTACCATGTGGTCAGATCAGAAATAGAATCATAAGCTCAGTAATAGTCAGAGTGCCAATGCATAACCTTCAATTGACAGGGATCAAAATATAGTCAAGCTGAGTGTCCAAATTCGATCCGTATCAAAATTCTTTTCACAGAATAATACATATCTTATAATCAAATCAAAATATACATATATGATTTTAGATCAATAAACAATTACTGCAATAGACAAGAAATATTACTTCAAAATTTCATATCAATTTTTTTTCAAAACATATTTTTGTAAGATTCATAAATCACATGTAAATCCACTAACAATTTATTTAATATTTAAAATAATATTATCTAAATAAAAAATTTAAAGAAGATGAGTCATTACTTACCTCATATGCACTCCAATCAATCCAAATAATTTTAGAGATTTTTTTAAAAATATTTAATTAATGGATCATATCATAGTATCATGTTGTTGGACATCTTGTCGAGATGACTACACTCCTAGATAAAATTAAGTCCAATAATTAGAAATGATATAGTTAATTAAGAAAGACAATTGATGGATAGTTATATTCAATGCTTCGTGTCGGTCATCCAACTTCAATCGATTAAGATTAGACTAGGATATAGATGGTTCAATAGAGATTGAGGATAATCAAATCAGTAGTATCTAACAAAAGTTGAGGTAGAGGCTGGTACATTATCTGATGATCAGAGTTCAGTTTGATCAAATAATTTTATTTAATCAAGATCATTTAAGAACTTAAGATACAAGGATTCGATAGAGCAATAAAAACTAGATCGTGATGTTTGACAAAAAACTCAAATAGTGTGAAACAGCCCAACCAATAAGGTGATTCGAAGTCTCTATCAGATCTACTCGGATTCAAAGGAATAGGGCTCGAACCCTTCACTGGATTCATAAATCAAGTAGAGAGAGAATGATAGAGGAGAAGAAAGAGAAATTAAGAGGGTAGAACAAAGTTGATCAAGCAATGCTACCTGACAATCCGATCGATCTGATTAAAATGATTTCATCAAACCATGATTAAACTAGTCTATATATGGTTCAATAGGAATCATGGGTGACCAAGTCTAATAATATCCGGTCTAGCCAAGGTGGGTGTCGGCACGCTGCACAGTGACCATGGGTCAAAATCCCTTTATCAGGGTCGATCAAACATCTTTTATTGGATCAATCCTAGAGAGAAAAACTTAGAGAGAGAAAATAGAGGATGAAATAAATCTATAGAGAGAAACTTGAGAGAGAAAGTGGAGAGAGAAACTAAGAGATAGTAGGGAGAGAAAGTGTGGAAGAGAGGAGAGAAATTGGGGAAGAGAGGGGAGAGGGAAGAGAGAGAAACTCTCTTCCTTTTCTTTTTTTCTTTCCTTCTTTCCTTTTTTTCTTTTCTTTTTTCTTTCTGCTTCTTCACTTTTTAGTGGAACAATAGACCTCCCTTCCCCGTTCTTTCCCTGAAATAGAGGACCTATCACCGACCGTGACTATGGCTGGCGTTGGGTGGAGCAACGGTGGTGCTGTGGAGGGTCTGCCACCGACAATTAGCGGTGAAGATGATCGGAAAGGTCAAAAAAAGATAGGTAGAAACCACAAAAAAACAAGGGTTTGGTCTTCTAAGAATAATCCGACGATTGTTGGCCGGGATCAAGGCCCTCTAGGGCTGAGGAAGATGGGGGAAAGGTCTACTAAAGGTTCTCGGCATCATACCTGGGTTTTCGGCGATGTTCAGCCGCAATTTCTGACAGGCTTGGTGATGGTCATCCTCGAAGAACAAGAAGAGAAAGGATGGGAAATCATTGGCGATCTCTGGCGACCTGGGTATGGGATCCAAGGGGGAGGGCAAGGACTCGTTAAATAGAGTGGAGGGAGGCCGATTCCCACTTGAAATCTACTTCCCTCGGGTGAAATCGAGAGGGAGAAGGAGACTCCCATCTGGAGTCTTCTCCTTCATTTTTTTTTTGTTTTTGCTAATGCTTAAAAATCATGCGAGATTTTTTTTTGGGGGGCCGCTTCTCTAGTGGTTGGGCCAGCTCAAGTGTACCAAGCCCAGTTTGACACTAGGCCCGATTGGATTGGGGTATTACATTTAGTGTACCTGATTTAAGTGTTTATGTATAAAAGTACCTGCTTCATGGTGATATATTGGGCATTTAAAAGGAAAAGATGAAAATCCTATCAAGATAACCCTTATAGTGATTTTGTGGGAATGGATTTGAATTTGTGACCGTTGGTTTCTTGCTAAATTGCTTTCTTCTTTTTTTTTTTTCTTTTTTAATCTTTTATTTTTTTTGTGAAGATCTTAATAATAACATTTTTTTGTGGAAGTGTGATCCCTTTATCCATAGTTGTCCTAGATGGTCCTCATCAAGGATCGTTGAACTGACTTGAATCGGATCGTTCGGGGCATGCCGAACCATACCAGCGGCTAATCGGTGCAGTTTGGATGTTCTATTTGAAACATTGCTGAAAATGAAGCGAGCAGAAAGAGAGGAAGAGAGAAAGAGGAGGGGAGGGAAGGAGAGAAAAAGGTCAGAGGTGGCCAGTGGTGGCCTGATGAGGCCCCCGAGGCCAAAGGCGCTTTGTGGTCCTCCACGAAACATGAAACGAGAGAGATAGAGAGAGGAGAAGGGAGGGAAGAAGCAAGAGAGGGAGGTTGCGGGGAGGCCCCTAGATGGCCTAAAAACTTGCGGTTGCCGTGGCTTCGAAATAGGCACATCGCCCCTATTTCATCATGGTTTTTTAAAAAAGTTGATAAATAGGGAAGTTTGCCGGCTTCAATATTTATCATTTTTTTGAAAAAGCTAATGAAACAGGGGCGTCGTCTTTATTTTGAACCTGTGATGACCATGCGGAGTTTTTTAGCTGTCCGGCAGGTCTTTGGCGGTCTCTCCGCCACCTTTTCCTCCCTCCCCTTCCCTCTTTCCCCTCTCTCTATCTCTCTTTGCTTTCATTTTCTCTTGAGGAGGATCACAGAGCTCGGAAGGCCTTCGTGGCCCTCCGGTGGCCACCGTTGGCATCTCCGTCGGCCTCTCTTTTCTTGCCTCCCTCCCCCCTCTTTCTTTCTTTTTTTCTCTGTGGTTCATCCCTCGTTTCCATGTCAATTCGGACTCTATACGGTCTGATATGGGGGCGTACTGACTTGTAGCGCCAGCCGGCTGGTACAGGGTCTGGTTCTGAGTCGGCGATCCTTGCTCTTGATAGCTCTTAATCAATCCCCTTGTACTTTTCTCGTTAGACAAAAAAAATACAAAATATCCATGAAGAGAAGGCATCATGATCATTTTTCCTTCTGATGAAGCTCTCTCTCTCTCTCTCTCTCTCTTATATTTTTGGCAATATACTTCAAGGCCTTTACATCTTGCTATTTGCTTGTCTTTTCAGCTGAATGTTTGTAAAGTCACGTGGAAAGCATTTAAATCTGCATAAAGGATGCCATCGAGACATTATTCAGAGATATTTTATTGGAGGGAAAATAAATCTGATCACGTTCTTTTTGTGGGAGATCTTGTTCTTTCACTAGACAACTCTGGTTATAGATATATACTGCCAAAGAATGAAATGATCAGTCAATACGGCGCATGGTTAAAAAAAAAAATTGATATCTGTGCATATTGTATATATGCTTCAGAATGATGTTTGGAACTGTGGTATTGTCATGAATCCAGACTGATATTTTGATCTGTCCACGTTTTTTATCATCCTTTTCTCCTCTGGTAGGAATCTTTTCAGTTTCTTGATTTGTTTTGAGTTTAAAATTTTCATATCCATATCAAGATCATTCGTTGGTAAACCCTACTGCCTTTTTTCTCTTCTAAACAAAATCTAATCTCTCATCTCTTAGAAAGCAAAATCCAGTTCTCATCTTCTAAAATAAAATTTAGTTCATTAAGCATCGAAGATTAACATCTATAATCTTGTTTGTAAAACCAACTCTGTTTTTCTTGTTCTTCAATTTTTCTCTTGGCCAATTAAATTAATTCTTTTAGCATGCTTCTGAGTCTGTCACCTCTCCCAAATTTTGGTACGCTAAGTGAGCTACTTTGTAGATTATTGCTGTGGCTTAAGATATCTGATTTGCAGCAAGTTGTAGCAACATGCAGTAGATTAATAAAAAGAAATAATTCAAAAAGTATTTCTCGTTTCTGCTGACTAATCTGCTAAATCAATGTTCACATGGATCAGTCAAGATTGGACTGAAACAAACACATCCTTATTTGGTTGAAACGTATATGCATCCATTTTGTCCAAAAGATGCAATAATCCTGTTTTGCATTGAACATGGCTCACACTGTAAAGCCTGTTAAAATAGGCTGACAGTTGTTATTTTTCATATCTTAAACCCTCTACTGTGTTTTAGGGGGTCATGCAAGGTATTGCATCTTTTTTAATGTTCTGATTTCTGTCACTATTTGCATCTATGTTTGAGTTCTGATTGATTCCCTTTAAAGTTCTTCCCTAGATATAAACTGATCTCGCTGTCAGTTCAATCTTATGACCAAAGCATCCTTTAAAAATATAAAATAGTAAAAATAAAAAATCCTTGCTGAGGAAAATTTTTGTAAAAAAAAAAAAGACCTTGCTCTAGAATTTCCAAGCCATCTGTTGTCTTTCTAGTTGTGATATTCAGGCCATATATCTTCTTTAGCACTCATCATTTGTTTAGTTGTGATGTACTTCATCTCATACTGATGAACTTACAATCTCTTCAATTTGTTACTTCAATGAAGCCAGGTAGGTGAAACAGGCTCTTCTTGCATTCTTCAACCATCATGGCTGACCAGGCCAGTTCATGGTTATCTTTGTGGCAAGCACTAGTAGTTTTTAGCTTGGAGTTCAGTGATTGTTCTTGAAGGTTTCATGACCCAGGTTGACTCTTACAACTTGTTCAACAATGATTGAATGCTTTAAGTTCCTCTCCCTTTAAACTTCACATGCAGTGGAAATGATTATTGTGTTTCCTAGTGAATCAGAATCCGCTTGACCAACTTATTCTTTCTTTAGATCGGCAAGCCCATCTGTTGAGTTAGGTGCTGTTTAATTCATGGCAAGCTTTGAGTTTTTGTACCAAAGAAATGAGCTTCTAGGGGAGCCCATCATGGGTGTGGTACTTATTGATCTGGACCTTCCAACCCATCCAAATCCATCTGAGGGAAATCAGTTTGGTTAGTTTTTTTATAATTTGGTTGGGTGGGTTAGCCTACATCAACCTGATTATAAACAGGTCTGGTATGGATTTGACCCCTTTGATCCGATATGTCGCCATGGGTTGAACAAATCTACAATTCAACTCCAATGCCTTAAAATAATTGTAATTATGCAATTGGCTATGACCTAACCAAGTTGTTTGGATGACTAGGAAGGTTAATGGGAAAAAAAAAAAAATTAGAAAGAAAAGTCAAGGGAATGGCATGTTCAATTATGATTTTTCTTGGATTTTTTCTTTTTTCTTTCTCATTTTGTTTGGATGCTACCCTGAAATCCATATTTTTATTTTCATTTCTTAAGCTATATTTGATGTTCAAACGGGCTGGTGGGTTGAATATGGGTTTCTATAAAATAAGGATGTATTTGGTTATATTTTATTATTATTTTTTTTATTTTTTAAAATATTTTTTTTATTTTTTTATTTTTATTATCGAATAAAAATAAAAATAATTACGTTGCTATAAAGCAAAAAATAATCATATGCAAAATAAAAAATAATTTTTTTATATAAAATAATTATTTTAATTTTTTTAGTGGCTAATCAAACACATCCTAAGTGAGTTAACTAAGATTTATTCTTTTCATTTTTCAATCCTGATTATAATTAATTTTGGTATGGGTTAGGGATTTTTTTGACTTTGAATTTGACGCAACTCCTAGGTTTAGCATTATGTACCTAACTTGAGATACCATAAGCATCGGAAAAGGAAGGAAAGGTCAATCTTTTAACCGCTGTTGTCTTGCCAAGACGTGCCTGAAACTCTTCTAAATATTGAACCATCAGCATCCTCCTAACTGTACTTAAATTCCCAGCTGAACACCCTTCAAACTGCATAACAGGGTGGTTAAAAAACCACCTCTATTGTTTTTTTTTTATTTTTTGGGTACATCACCTCTACTGGTTCACCATGGTCCCGTACCCTATTTCAGTAACCAACAACCCTCGCCAAGTGGAAGTGATTGATGAAACATTTAAGACTTAAGTTGTGCTTGGTACCTCGTGCAGGCTATTAAGAGGAGCTTGTTTGGCTAAACTATAAAATAAAATTTATTTTAAAATAATTTTTTTAAAAATAGAGTTTAAGAAAAAAAAAAATACTGTAAAAAAGAAGTAATTTATATTAGATAAAATTATTTAATAAATATTTTTATCAATATTTAAAAAATAATTTATGTTTAATAATTTTTTTAAAAAAATATTTTTGACTATCAAATTATGAAAAAAAGCATCTTATTTTATAATTAATATTATTTAAATAAATAAATAATTTTAAATATTTATTATAATTAATTATAATTAAATTTTTTATTTTTATTTATTAAAATATGAAAAATAATGAAAATGTATAATAGTAGGATTAGATGAAAATAAATAAAAATAGTTATGATAAATAATAATTTTAAAAAAAATAATATTTTATTTTTATTTTTACTTTTAAAAAGTTTCTTCTTCACAGAAAAAAAAAACTACTTCTATCATCATTCAAAAATAAATTATTTTTTAAAAATAAATTTAATTAAATATTTTATTTTTTTAAATAAATATTTTTTAAAAAATAAGCACCAGATGAATGATTAGCTTCCAACAAGGCAAGCAATATCATTTTGGCTTAAACACGGAGGAGTTTGCTGCAGCAGCTCCAGTTGCCACCAGCGTTCTCATCATAGTTGTTACCAATGTTCCACGACACCAGAAATAATAATGCAACGAAATCATTGCAACGTACGACCTAGAAACTGATTTTATTTTCCAAAGGTCAACATGGTAGCAGATGGACAAGTCATCAACCTTAATTAAACACGGTGCGAAGAGCCCCCAATCGCATCTAAAAGTTTTTTGTTCACATTCTCAAAAAATGATAAGTGTTTTCTCGACAAAATGTATTGTCTGTGTGGGGATTGGGATCAGATAAACAAAATAAGAGCCGGTCAGAATCAGATCTAAACCCCATTCCAAAGCAAGAGACCCTATGCTGCATGGCACAGCACCACATTCCACGATTCCTGTCCATTTAAGCCACCTTCGGCAGCCCGCAACCGACATTGTGATGATTGCAAGTATAATACATTAATGAATACCAGCATGCTAAAAACATATAAATATAAACACACCAAGCTCATGAGGTAGCACCTAAGAGAAGTTACTTGGGGTAGAGAATGTCATAGTGGCCAGGCCGGTATAGTAGGTTCACAAACGGTGTCGGTGTCACTGGATGACCTGTTTTGGCTTCACTACCCTGGGCAGTGCCTTCCTGAGGTGATTTGGAACTGGGAACAAAATCATGATGGTTTATGCTCACATTGCCCGAGTCACATGAGCTCCGATCAAGGTACACCACACGTATTGCCACACCTAACGCATCAGATAGGGCAGTGATGTGCACATGGTCGCTTTCCTCCCCCATTGGCTCCACTGAAGCCTTGCAGAACTGTAATTCAGACAACAATTAGCCATATTCATAGATCATGAAGAAAAAATTTTCTAGCTCAAATTTAGCCATCAATGGACATGATTTTCTATCAAATGTCTGCCAGCTTATCAAGCAGAAAAAGAGTAATTGGATGTAACCTAGAGACCAAATTGAGTGCAAGATGCCACTTCCAAGCACCACCCGACATCAAAAGTGGTCGATTCAAGTAACCCCTCCCCACATTAAAGATTGCGCCTTTCATTTTGCTATGTTCATCGGGTTGAGGGCCTCAAGACAGGCATTTAGGTGATAACTCACGGAATTCTCCACTTTGATGACACAAAATGGGAACAAGGTAAGATCAACCATATGCCCGAACATGAGTGGAAATAACTGAAACCAGCTAATAGTGTTTCCAAGTGAAAAGTTACTAAGGTATGAGTTAGGGTTCTGTCCTCCTGGGAGAAGATTGATCAACTTCAAGAGTATCTAGCATACTAAGGGCTCATTTGGGAAGTCTAGCAGGATTGAGCTGGATTTCCTACCGAATTTGTGGATTAGGCAGCCTGTTTGGACAGCCCATGTTAGTCCAACAACCCCACAATCTGAATCCTGTGGGAGGGAAGAAAGGGCTTCCACAAGTCTTTTTAGTTTTTTTCCCCTTTTTGCAGACCAACAGGCCCGCAGACTAGGACTTAGCGAGCCCTTAGAAGACTTCAGGCTGGGCAGGCAAATAGGCCCAATTTCTGTAGGATATTCCTGGACAAATATCCAACAGGCTCTAACATTGAGAGTCAACCTATATACATATATTAATGGGCCCCAAATGAATGTTCAAGTAATGGATAAAACTTCCCCTAAGAAGCAACGAGAGGCTGCAATGTATCCCATTTGAAATTAAGGAGCCTCCTATAATGATCAGCTTACCCTAACTTTATGATTTTCTGCAAACTATGCATTCAAATAACTTGCTATAACGTTTCTGATTAACTTTATTCAAAGACAATAGTAACCAACAAGAAACGATGCTTTAGCAATGATAAGATTAACGAATATACAGCATAAAAATAAGACTTGGGAATCCCGACGAACCTGATCCACGGTCAAATTTGTTAGGCCTGCAATGAATGGTTCAAAAAACTCTGCTCGTTTGCGTATTTCACCAGAAGTGACAAATCTGAAGAACATTACAACTGAGCAGCAATTTACATTAGAGTACAAAAGCAATGGTGGCATAATAAGAGCAATTTAATGGTATGAATGTTGTTTCTCACCATAATCTGAAATCATCTGATCACGGCTCCTTTGCAAGAGGTCCTTGTGGCTGAAACACAAAATAAGCACATATTTCCCTGAATAAGCAAAGCATTTGCTGGAATCATAGCAGAGGATGAATTTTGCAGCACATACAATAACTTTTTTCCCCTTTTAATTTAAGATACAATCTAATTTTTCTTGATATTAACAAATAGCACCACAAAGAAAAGAGGATAATCAGCGAAGGCCATCTACCTAATTGAAGTTTCATTTCCTTGCAGAACACTTTCCAGCTGCTCAATGAATATCTGAATCACACTTGTAACCATCAGAGAGAAAGGATTACACACACACACACACACACACACAATTTTTAACAAGATGATGCAGTTGAGGCAGAATATGCATCCAATGGAGGAGGGCAGTATCAAAAAAATCAAGACAGAATCCACAAGATCTTATCTTATGTGCATGCAAGATACATTGAAAAATGCAGATGGTCGAACCAGTTGCAAGGAACCTACAGAACACTTGATAATGCCAAAAGAAATAACTAGAACTTGGCATCTAGAATAAGAGATGTTTTAGCACCAGAGCAACTTGGAACAGAAACTTCATGGTCACAGAGGTACATGGAACATTTTAATTCTTAATCTTGTTCATTTTGATACACGCTCAAAAGATATTCAGCAATTCATAGTTAATCATCTAATAAAGAGGATTGAATTATAACAAATTCTGCATGCTTTTCCATTTTAACAACTAAATGTATTCTCTGGGATTACCTATGTAGCTCTAGGAGCCCACAAAAATAGAGCTCTCATCACAATCTTGGAGATTATGATACTTAATGTTGACAATGATAAAACTGGTGCATGTTAGTTTGCTCTGGGAACTTCTATCCATCTTTCTCCCAATCGAGAGCACCAGGTATTACAATCACAAAAATAACTTAGCATGAGTACGATAAGGAGATAACATGAAGCATTAATGAGTGAAAGGTAAGTTATATATGCTAGATAAGCATTATAAAGATAGAACCTATGATGCTGATCAATTGGTTTTTGCAAATTTTTAAAATTGTAGAACGAAAGAAACTACTCAGGAATTAAGAGAGTCACATTGCTATAAAGATTTGCTAAACATGGGCAATACTTTTAGACTAAGAGTTGGCACTCTTTGAATTACTTTGCTTACCTCTTTCAAGTTCCACTTACTGATATTCCATGTCACTATTAATATTAGCAAATATTTGGTGGTGGAGGTGAATGGTTTGCCTAGACACTAAAAATCCTTGTTTTATAGCGATAGATTACTGCAAAATATTTGAAGCCCCACTAATAAAAGTATAAGGATCTAAATAAACATGAAATCTTGAGGAGGAGAATTAGATCTATGTTTTTGTCTGTTCCATGTCACTTTTTATCAACCCTGAAAGCTTTTTGCCCCTCAATTTCTTCCTTCTTAGCTTTTCCCTTCCTCGGTTTTATCCATTAATTTTGGAGATGAATTTTAAGAATATACTGACCAAACTCCACAATAAATATGGGATGAAGTACAAAACTTTTGAAGAGATATTATGCTTTCTACAATCAAAAGTTGGAAGTACCCTAACCTAATGATCTACAAATATTTTAGGATGATAATATGTAGGTAGATATCTCTTTAAAGAGAAATACAAATGTGATAACAACTATGGTACTATAATAGATCTTTCAAGTGATGACATGATAGCAACTAAAAATTGATCTCATGGATGATTTGAAAACAGCGGATGATTTGAAAACAGCAGATGATGAAAATGATTAAAGATCTGATAGAAACCATCCAATACATAAGAATGAAAGAGGGGACTTCTACTAGTCTCAAAAGAAAGAGGGGGCTTCCACCACATAGATCAAGTCTGAAGCATCAGATCATATTGCAGCAAGGAAGACCTACTACTGGTGGGAGCAGAAGCTCACTGATCATGTTTAGGAGTCTTCCATGAAGGAACTTACAAGAAAGAAGGGAGCAAAGAGGTGGCAAATGCCTTAATTACGCCTCACCAATTCACCTTCTCAAAAGAAGATGAGAGGACTCAGGTAAGTGCCGGTTACTCCAACAAGGGGTGTCAATGACCTGAGCTTACTCAGGCCAGCTCAAACCAAGCTTGAACATCAATGTGGCTGGCTTGAGCTTGTCTCAAGCTCGACAGGAGCTGGCTTGGTTGAGCTCAAGCTTGGCTCATCCACACCCAAGCAGCTCGATTATGCTCTAGTAAAGTTGAAGATTGAGGGAAGACAAGAATAGATTTCGTGAAAATGCTTGCCAGATGCATGCAGCCTAAGGGGGCATCCAAAAAAGTAGGATGGTCAACAGCAACTATAAGTGAGGGAACAATGACCTAAGCAAAGGGCTGGGACAAGCAAGTCTAGCAATGAAACTAAGGATGTTTTTTTCCCTCTCTTTTTCTTTTTCCTGGCAGTGGGGAGGGGAGAGGAAGAGGTCACTTGTGCTCTCAGATGCAATAAAATTGGGACCAGCATTGTGACATTGGGGCTTGCAGACGCTTATCTAATAGCTAAGTGATATATCTCAGACATTAGATCCTCTATCTAATGGATGAGACATAACTTACTTTAGAACAAATTACATTTATGTACAGCTCATATTATTATAAAATATGATAACAAAGATGTCTTTTTTAT
Source organism: Cocos nucifera (assembly GCA_006176705.1). Taxonomy (NCBI): domain Eukaryota; kingdom Viridiplantae; phylum Streptophyta; class Magnoliopsida; order Arecales; family Arecaceae; genus Cocos; species Cocos nucifera. The sequence continues at coordinate 357,199 of QRFJ01003395.1, read as the reverse complement.
AAATAAATAACTACCATATACAACAAGGTTAAATACCAGTGTCAAATCATGTCCTGTTTCTCTATTGGAACTGTACGTATGAGTACCGATGATATGTACTGAAGCTAAAAGCGTCAAAAAGAATGAAAAAACATTGGCAATGACCAATATGGTACACAGTCGGTACAAATTGGCATCATGGTATGGCATCCCGACACCTAACTACTGTTGGCACTGAACAGGAATGGTATACTACTAATGGTGCCATCCTGCTTTAGCGATTTTTGAATCCTATAATATGAATATAATTTTATATTTTTTATCAAGATTAATAGAGCTAAATTTGAGCAAACAAGGCATAGGTTGACTTCAGCTCATATAACTTTCAAGCTTGGAATCTTAGATCAAGCTCAGTTTACTAGCCAAACGAGCCCATATCGAGCTAAATTTTGAGCTAAAAACAAGCTACTCACACAGAGATCGCTCATTTGACAACCCTAACTCTGAGGATTTCTTTTCCCCCCTCCTGCCAATTAGGTGCAATGAGGAGCTTGTTATCAGATACAAGTCTTTCTTTTATATTCTAACAGAAAGTTAAGTCACATTAGAACTTCCACTTAAGCTAGGTGTTTTTAAGTAAAAAAAATACTTTCTAAAAGAAAAATTATTTCGTAAAAAGCATTAGAAAGTGCTTCTACAAGCAGTGAAGATGTGCCCTCATGGAGAAGCCACAAAAACTATCTTTCGGCTTCTACTCTTGTGATCTTGCTCCTTGTCTTATAAATATGGCAAGCCCTTCCATAAAAATAGTCCCACAATATGATTATCAAACACCATTTATACCAAAAAATACTTTTTATTTAGAACTTAAGAAAAGTGATTTTTGAGAATTACCATAACCATCTACCCTTTTCCCAAATTTGGGGTTGACTGATTTTGAGCCTTTCACAAAACATAAACAACGCCTAATACGCCCTTAGAACTTCTTGATCTTGAATAAAAAGATGTGACATGCTCTAAAATTAGCATTTGAATTGACAATGAGTCTTTATTTGAAGATTTTTCCCCATGTAACGGACAAATTATATTGAGGACAGTAGGCTTGTAGATTTTCTCCTTTTCCATTAAATATTTTTGTTGGTGAGTAACTAGAAATCACCACTAGAGTGACTCCACCATCAGATCAGGCTAGAAAAATTGACAAGACATTGAGTTCCAATAGACATCAACATGAAACCACCTAACTGTATCTCTTATTGTCTTTATTATCATTAAGAATTGTATATGCAAATAACCCGATTACCAAACTTAATCTGCTAGGACTCAATGCTAGAATTGCTGGTTTGATGAAAAACTCAGGCAATTGTAAAAAATAATTGCACCGTCCTCCACTAGCAATTTAATTCGAGATCCTCTATCACAACAAGTATATGATATATGTCATTTATTAAAACGCACTTATCCCTTTCTAGAGAAAGTAAATAATAAAATAGTAGGATTTTATATCCTCAAATTAAGATTAATCATCACAAGATACTCAGGCAGATGACCAATTTTGTGCTATCAGATATTTAAGTCTTTTCTTGCAAAGAAAAAAGACAGAAAAGAGACATGGAGAAACTGCTTGCCCCTTGTTTCCATGGCCTTCAACTCTTTGTCTTTGATACTTCCAAGCATGGCCATTTTTATGAATGTTATCAATGAAAGTCCTTGTAAAATCAAGAAACTTGCTTCTCATCTAACTCTGGAAACAAGAACCTCTAGACACTTAACAGGAGAAATGCAACAAGATGATTTAGAGTTGATGGATAATCCTTGAGACATTTGACAATTGGCCAACTAATAAATGTATAGCATGATCCTTCACTAATACTTAACATGCTTGTAATAGACCACTCATAAATGCAATGCCCTTGTGATACCATGTCAATATCTATTTTCGAAAGAGCCTCATGCATGTAAAAAGCTGTATTGATGAAACCAAACCACAAAAATTTGTTAATTAGATTATATTAAAAGTATTGAGTAAAATGTTGCATAGAACATTTCTGAGGCCTAGTCCATCTAGACCAGCTTAGACCCAGAACGACAACCATGGGTCAAGACGTGCTCTGCACCATGCCTTGCAACAGACTCCCTTCTCGCTAATGCCCCATAGGAGTTGGAGCCCTAGAGGCTAGGAAAACCATGTCATTATCTATTTTTGAAAGAGCCTCGTGCATGTAAAAGGTTGATGGAGCCAAACCACAAAAAATCATTAATCAGATTATATTAAAAGTATGAGTAAAATATTGCATAGAACATTTGTAAGGCCTGGTCCATCTGGACCGGCTTGGGCCCAAAACGACAACCATGGGTTAGGACGTGCTCTGCACCATGCCTTGCAAAAGAGACTCCCCTCTCACTGATTTCCTATAGGATTTGGAGCCCTAGAGGCCGTCAGAGGCTAGGAAAACCCTAGCCTTTGCCCTTATTTAAGTACCCCCGCCCCTCTTGGTGAACAACCAACATCGACGATGCCGAAAAACCCTTTCTCCATTTCATGTTTCATCACCGCATCATTGTGCTAATCTTGCTGGAATTCCATAGAAACCTCGCCAAAAACAAGGTATAGGTCCCCCCCAAAACCATTGGTTAGACCCTTGCCCTTTGCCCATGCCCCATAACAAAGACTCCAATGAGTCTCTCCTTTTCCATCGCTAGCTCCTAGTAGGAGTCGGAGCCCTAGAGGTCATCAGGGGCTTGGAAAAAACCCAGCCTCTACCTCTATTTAAGTATCCCCATCCCTCCCAATGAGTTGCCATTGTCAAATATGCCTAAATACCCTTTACCCTCTCTATTTTGCATTTCATCACCATGAAGCCCTTATGTAGAATTCTAGTCAAAACCTCGCTGAAAACAAGGTATTGATGCCTCTATCTCTCTCTCAACCTACTCTTGATTAGACCCATGTTGGCTGTTGCTAGCCGAAATCTCCCCAGGGGATTGTCTGCTTTTGCCGACAATCACCTTCCATGTTTTGTGGAACCCTTCCTGGTTTTAGTTTTCTCAACCATGTTTTGAAGCCGAGAACCCCATCTGATTGTCGGTCGAGCCTCTCGACAACTTGAAAATTGATGTTTAAGCCCCAACCACTATGGGCTGAAGCTAGATTTACTTTACCAAGCTTTTGTTCTTTGTTATCTTTGCTTTTTAGCCTTCCACCAATCGTCACAATCATTGCCCGTCGCCTATCAGCTGGCCATGACCACCAACACCACCACGAACCACCTTGGTCCCTTTCCTCTTCCTAAGAGAGAGGCAAACGAAATATCCTTTTCCACCCTCTCTCTCATTTCTCTCTCCTCTCTCTCTCTCTCTCTCATCTCTCCATTCTCTATCTCTATCTTTCTCTTGGGTTGGGTGGATCCTCATAGATGGATTCTATTTAATGATTTGGATCGACCCTAGTAAAGAAGTGGGGAACCGCGTTATTGGCCGTGCAGTGTATCAACCCTCACCTTGGCCCTCGTGGGATACCATTGGACTCCATAATATTCAATCAATTATCTTCCACACAAGCCGCCACTATTGTCCACCACCATTCGCCCTAGCTTTCTCCCTGCTTATGACATTGCCCCTCGCTCACTCCTCTCTTTGTCACTCAATTAATTAAAACTCCAAAATGAAAAAACACTAACCACCCTCAACACTAGCCACCAACACCCCTGTCCAACTCAACTCTCTCTATCTCTCCATTACGTTGTTGCCCTCACCCACTCTTTCACTCCCTGTCAATCAATTAATCCATTTTGCATAATTTCTTCTCATTATTATCTTGTATATGTTTTGTTGTAACCAATTTTGCTAAAATTCATATCAATTTATTGCATTTAAGTTTTGCAATAGCCTAATTATCAACTTTGACTTAGCTATGAGTGTTTGTTTATAAAAGGCTGATTGACATCATTTTTAGTAATATTTATCAATTATTTTTCTGCTTAGGTTCCATGAAAGATGCCGTTAAATGATGAGATTAATGATGTTGCCAGAACAACTCCTTTAGGCCCTTTTCTATGCAGTTAGGTTCAAGTACAGCCTCAGGTCATATCCCTTAAACACCTATTCCCGCCTCAAGTCCACCTAGACTGCCAATTTCAGGTCCTACTAATGCTAATACTAGGGTTGGGTCTAGGGTCACAACATGTAGGAAACAGAAATTAACTTCAAATGTTTGGAATTATATGAAAAATGTAAAAGAAGAAAAAGATGGGAAAGATTATGCTGCTTGTGGTTATTGTAAGACTCACCTTAAGGCCAATAGTAAGAATGTAACTAAAAGTTTACATAATCACTTGGCATGTTGTCTTACTAAGAACAATTGAGTCAATTGAGGTTGCTTTGTATTGCCAAAAAGAAAGAGCTATAGAAGAGAAAACTGATGAAAAAGTTCAATTTGCAAACTTCACTTTTGACCAAGAAGTTTCAAGGAGAGAGCTTACTTGTGTCATTATTATGCATGAATATCCTTTTTCAATTGTTTAGCATAGAGGTTTTAGAAGACTTCTTGTTAGCCTCCAACCCCTTTTTAAGATGGTTTCACATAATATCATCAAAAGGTGACATCATTCAAATATAACACTTTTAAGGCAACAATGTGCAGGTTGTTAGAGAAAAATGAAAGCCGATAGCTATCACCACTGATATATAAACTTCTAATAAAATGAAGAGTTACATGAGGATTATCGATCATTTCATCTACGACAATTGGATGATGCAACACCGTATTTTGAGGCAACAAGCTTCTTTTGGACTATTTAATAGAGTTCCATTTTAAATCACATGCATTCCAACATTTACTAGGCTGCCACTCGCATTTTGATAGGCATGTACATGCATCATTTCATTTCACTTTCAAATTTTACTTTGTATATGTGCAAATTACTTCTATTTGTGTACAAAAATTTAGGTTTGTGGATACCACATCATGAATGTTCTTGCACAATACTTGGAGGGTTGATGGAATGGAATTGTTTGTGGATACCACATCATGAATCTTCTTGCACAATACTTGATGGAGGGTTGATGGAATGGAATTTGGAGATAAAACTTTCCACAATTGCCATAGATAATTGCACCTTTAATAATGACAAGATTAATATTCTTGTTGAGAAGTTATTTGGTGATCTTTTATTTGATGGGAGGGTCCTTCACATGTGGTGTTGTGCCAACATTTTAAATCTAGTTGTTAAGGATGGATGGGTGGTTATTGAAGATGCAATGGAAAAAAAAATCGTGATGGTATTACATATTAGTGTGCCACCTCCTCAAGAGTGGAAAAAATTGAGTAAATGGCCTGTCAAATGAAAATTTCATGTGTTAAGGAGTTCTCTTGATTGCACAACTTGTTGAAACTCTACATACTTGATAATTCAAACAGCCTTAGAGTATAAGAATGTATTTCCTAGATTGAAGCTTAGCGAGAAATATTACACTTGTGTGCCTTCTCAATTAAGAGTGAAAAAAAATTGAGGAAATAGCATGTCAAATGAAAATTTCATGCATCAAGAAGTTATCATTGATCGCAAAATCTGTTGGAACCCTCCATACTTGATGATTCAAACAGTCCTAGAGTACAGGGATGTGTTTCCTAGATTGAAGTTTAGATAGAAACATTACACTCGTGTGTCTTCTCAAGAAGATTGGGAAATAGCTTAAATTATTTGTAGGAAACTTTAGCTTTTTTACAATCTTACTGAACTATTTTCTAGTTCAAAGTATCCCACTTCAAATGTTTACTTCATCAAAATTTGTTTAGTTAGGGAGGCTTTGTCTAAGTGGATGGCTTCTTTTTTGGATACATGTGGATGGCTTCTTCAAATGAAGTTATTAGCACAATGACAATGAAAATGTTTTAAAAGTTTGAAAAATATTGGGGTGTAGTGCACGTTGTTATGGCTATAGTAGTTGTGTTGGACCCTAGGTACAAATTAAAAGTGGTGGAGCTTTATTTTTTCAAGTATTTATGGTGATGATGCTGCCTATGAGATTGAACAAGTTAAAGAACCTGTTATGACTTGCTTCATGAGTACCAATCTAGGTTTCCAACAAAAAACACTAGTTCCTACATTCCCACTACATCCACTTCACCAACAATACAAGGGAGGATGCTGGCTGTGAGGAAGAGGAAGGTGAGATGGCAAGGTTGGTTTACTTCCTTAGTTCTACCTCATCTACAGTGCATGTGCAATTCAAAGTAGACAAGATACGCCATCTCGATACCGGACCCTATGCCGATGCCACCATATCATTATGTCGGTATGCTTGGTATGAGGGCCAGTTTGGTACACCGAGTATTGGTGCGCACTTTGCACCATGTACTGGTACCGAGCTAGTACCATATGGTATGGCCCATACCATTTGGTTCGGTACAATATGGCATACCATTTGGTTCGGTACAATATGGCATACCATGGAACTAGATCATTACTTAGAAGAGAATGTTTTACCATGAACCCAAGACATTAATATTCTTAATTGGGACAAATGGGATAAAATATCCCACTTTGCAACTAATTGCACGTGACCATTTACTGTTGCCTATCTCTACAATTGCATCTGAATCAGCCTTAAGTATTAGTGGGACAATGGTTAATCTACACCAAAGTAGGCTTCATCTGAACACTTTGAAGGCTTTGATTTGCTCACAAAATTGGCTATGGAGTCAAATAGAAGGTAAATACCTTTGCAAGTATCTTAGTTTTTCTTTGTAAAATTTAAGACATTCATTTCTTCTTTCTTATTCTTTTTATTTCTTCTATCTTATGCATTTGTAGGCCCATGCTCAACAGCTAATTCATTGTGCATGGGTACGATTGAGGAAGATGTGGAGTAATATGGTTGGAACTTTATTTGGGAAGCTCTTGTTTGTTATTGACTGAAGTCGATGGTTGCTGGATGTGTATGCTACTGTTGGTTATTCTTATTGCCATATATTGAACTTAATGCTGGTTGTATTGATTTTATTACTAGAATGTAACATTGGTTGTTTAGGTTTATGTTTAACTTAATGTTGGTATTATGGATTGTGGTTCTTGGTTCAAGTTTGGATTGGAATTTTGATGTATTATGTTGAGTTTTACTAGATATGTGTTTTAGTTACTCAGGTCACCATGCAATGGAATTCTTCTTCTTTCCCTTTGTTTTCCCCTTCTTTTTTGTTTTGTAATCCTAGGTCAAATATCCAACCCAACCCAAATAACTCAAACTGAATAAAGATTAATCAAACAGGTTCAGGTACCTGATGGATTTACTGATTTTCAATGGGACTAAGAATGGCAACAGGGATTGGCTGCAGGTTTTGCAATCAAGAGACAACTCTAAGCTAATCAAATTTTCATTTGACAAGCCATTTCCATAAATTTTTTCCCTCTTGCTTGAGAAGGCAAACAAGTGTAATGTTTCTTCGTAAGTTTCAATCTAGGAAACACATCCTTATACTCTAGTGTTGTTTGAATCATCAAGTGGAGTTTCAATGGGTTTTGCAATCAAGAGACAACTTCTTAACACATGAAATTTTCATTTGATAGGTCATTTTCTCAAATTTTTCCACTTGAGGGGAAGGCAGACTAATGTGCAATACCATCAGCAATTTTTTCAATTGTACTTTCACTATCCACCAATCCTTCCTTCACAGCTAGAAATAAAATGTGGGCACAATACCGCATGTGAAAGACCCTCCCATCAAGTAACCAAATAACTTCTCAACAACAACATTAATCATACCATCATTTAAGGTGCAATTATCTACAATGGTTGTGGAAAGTTTTGCCTCTAAATTCCATTTCATCAACCCACCTATCAAGTATTAATGAAGAACATCCATGGTGTGGCATGTAGACACATATACAAACCTAAATTTTTGCACACAAATAGAAGTAATTTACACATTTGCACATAATCTAAGTAAAATTTGAAAGTAAAATGAAAGAATGCATATACACACATATTTAAAATGCAAGTAGCACCAAGTAGCAACCTATTAAATATTGGAATGCATGTGACTTAAAAAAAAAAAATTAAATAATCCAAAAAAAACTTGTTCCTTCAAAATATGGTGTTACAACATCCACGTGTCATCAATTAAATGATCGGTAATGCTCATATAACCCTTCTTTTGATAAGAAGTCCACATATCGATGGTGATATCTATCCAGCTTTTATTCTTCTCTAACAAAGTATGCATCCTTGCCTTTTCAATGTCACATTTTTATGATGTCACCTTCAATAGTATCATGCGAAACCATCTTAAAAAGAGGTTGGAGGCTAGCAACAAATCTTTTAAAACCTTTATGCTCAACAATTGAAAGATGATACTCATGCATGATAATAGCACAAGCAAGCTCACTCCTTGAAACTTCTTGGTCAAAAATGAAGCTTCCAAACTGATTCTCTCCCATCAAATTTCTCTTCTATATTTATTTGTTTTTGGCGATGCAAAGCAACCTTGATTGATTTATTGTTCTTAGCAAGATAATGTGCCAACTGACTATATAAACTCTTACTTCCATTCTTACTATTGGCCTTAATATGAGTCTTACAATAACCACAAATAGCATAATCTTCCCCAGCATTTTTTTTTCTATATAATTTTAAACATCTGAAATTAATTTTCATTTCCTACATGTTGTGACACTAGGCCCAACCCCAATATGACCTGAAATTGGTGGTATAGGTGCACTTGAGGTGGGAGTAGGTGTTTGAGACATGACGGACTTGAGGCTGTACTTGAATCAAACAACACATAAGATGGGCATGAAGGAGTTGTTCTGGTAGCATCATTAATCTCACTATCTACAACATCTTTTACAAAACCTAAGCAGAAAAATAATTGACAAATATTATTAAAAATAATATTATGCAAACTTTATAGAAAAACACTCAAATAGCATAGTCAATAGTTGACAATTAGGTTACTGCAAAACATGTAGAATATGTACATAATAAATTGATAAAAAATGAAGCAAAAATGGTTACTGCAGAACATGTACACAATATAACAATAAGAAATTAAGCAAAAATAGATTAATGCAGAACATGTAAATGATGAAATGATAAGAAATTAAGAAAAATTGCTAACCATATAGCACAATTAAAACAGAAGCAATCTGATCAAGTATTGCACATTTAAAAGTAGGCGAAATCACAAAACCATCTCAAAATTACTAAAAATAATTTACCAGAAGCAAAATTGCAACATTGAACCTCTCAAACCTCTAGTTTTATAACATTGATAGCTCAATAACACACCCATGACAAAGCAAAATTGCAAGACCATCTCAAAATTACTGAAAAGATTTAACTATAAGAGACTTTGCAGACAAAACCTTTGAAGGGGCCTAATGCCATCAAGAAACTTGCAGTAACTCAAAATCATGCAAAGATCTAAGCTGATGTGGTGGTGCTTAAGCCATTGATGTGGCGATGACTAAGCTATCGAAAGAGCTATTGATGTGCAGTGCCTAAGCTGTTGACGTGGTGGATGATGACAATTAAAGTTGGGGTGGACGATGGTGGTGCATGGTGGTTTGAGTTTTTTTGGTTTTAATTAATTGAGTGACATAAAAAGAAGGGTGGGTGAGGGGTGACATCGTAATGGAAAAAGAAAGAAAAGGCAGATGGTGGTGATGGACAATGTTGGTGGCTGGTGTGGAGGTTGGTTGGAGTTTTCTCATTTTGGGTTTGATTAACCAAGTGAGAGAGAGAGAGAGAGAGAGAGAGAGAGAGAGAGGAATGCGGGGTGATGTTGTAATGGGGGAGGGAGGAAGAAAGCTAGGGTGATGGTGGCAGGTGGTGTGAAGGGTGGTTAGGGTTTTCTCATTTGGGGCACAGAGGAGAATAAGAGTGATCAGATCTTGTAAAAGCTAGGTTTGGTCAGAGTTTTGTGTATTTATATATAATGCTTTAAATAACTTGTAAATAGTTTGGCAAACAACTTAAACACAAATATATTCTGCAGTCCAACGGTAAAGGCATGATTATAGGTGTCCTAGAAGTCTAGGGTTCAAGTCTAGGGATAGCAATTGGGTAGTGTCGGGTTGGGTACAGATGAGATCAAAAAATCAACAACCCAAACCTAACATGTTTATTAATGTCAAAAGTTTACATATGAACTCAACTTGTTTATTAAACAAGTAACCCAACCTGACCCACATATCTAGTTTATTAAATAGGTCAAATCTGGTTAAATAGGTTAGCAGATTAAGTAGATTTTTAATAGATTAAATAGATTTAAATGGGTTAAACAGGTTAAGCTAGTTGGGTTAAACTAGACAAATTCAAGTTAAGTGGGCTTTAAATAGATTAAACATGTCTTAAATAAGTTAAATGGTAACCCGACCCAATCATTAAACAGAACAAAATAGGTTAAACGGGTCCAAGGTCTAAACCTAAATCCGACGTGTTTAATACACAAGTGTAGACGAGTTGACCTATTTATGACCCAAAAAAATTTGTCACGTCTGAATTTGCTTAATGCAGATCATTTGTCAGTGAGGTTGATGGGAAGGGTCATCAATTGCCAACCCTATCAAGTCCCTCATTTTTAGTATGCATACACGCGCGTGCGAGAGCCCCCACAAGTGTAGATGGGTTGATCTATTTATGACCTAAAAACATTTATGTCAGATCCGAACTTGCTTAAAGCAGATCGTTCGTCAGTTAGGTTAATGGGTCCAAGGTCTAAACCTGAACCCAATGTATTTAACACACGTGTAGATGGGTTGACCTATTTATGACCCAAAAACATTTATGTCAAATCCGAACTTGCTTAAAGTAGCTTGTTTGTCGGTTAGGTTAACAGGTCCAAGGTCTAAACCTGAACCCAATGTGCTTAATACACAAGTGTAGACCAGCTGACCTATTTACGACCCAGAAACATTTATGTCAGATCCGAACTTGCTTAAAGCAGATCGTTTGTCGGTCAGGTTGATGGGATGCAATTGCCAACGCTATAAAGTCGTCTCTATTCTAGGATGCATGCATAGGTATGTATGTATACATATGCATGCATGCATACATACATATATACATATATGGATGTATGTATGCATAGATACACACACACACACACACACATATATATATGTATGTATGTGTGTATGTATGTATGTATACACATATATGCATGTATATATGCATGTATGTATGTATGTATATACACATACATACATATATACATAGATGTGTGTGTGTGTACCTACATCTATGTATATATGTATGTATGTATGTATGTATGTATGTATGTATATCTATGTATATATGTATGTATGCATGTATGTATATATATATACACACACATACACACACACATACATACATACATACATACATACATACATATATGCATGTAGATATATATACATACATACATATATATGTGTGTATGTATATGTAAGGCTGCAAATGGGGCGGGTTGACCCATGATCCGATCCAATCCGATCTAAACCGTTTTAAAAGATCCGTGGAGCCAGGTTGGGTCCTAAAATTGGACCCGTTTCATTTTCCGAGTCAGGTATGGATTTATTAAATTCGGATTTGATCCGATCCGCGAAGATTTTTGGGTTGATTTGGATCTTAAGATAAATGACCTGACTTGACCTGACCCAAACCAAACCCAATATTGGACCTGAATATATTGTATAGGACATGGCCCCAGATAAATGACTAGTCAGTAGTCACCCAAACGGCCCAATCAAACCAAGATAAATGGCTCTTGGCTCTTTCTGTTGGGGCGTAAGGTCTTCATTAAAAGTTAGAAACCTAGAATCGCTCCATCCTAGCATTCATCTCCTTTCTATTCGGCCATTCTCGATTGATCTTGGATCTCCCTTCTCCCTAGCAACTTTGATGGCCAGCGAGGCGGCGACTTTAGCATGTTCCTTGCTTCATCTCAAGGTATGCCCTTCTCCAAAACAGCAAAACCCTAGATCTTCATCTCAAGGTATGTCATGGTTGATTTCTACTCCTACATCTTCCCTTATTCATCTCCATCCTCCTCGCCATGTCCTTGCCTAGCTGACACCTACTTCGTTACTCTATTTACCCTCCTCCACCTCAAACTACGGCTACCCCCTACAACTCCTCCCTCCCTCCTATTCCTCGAAAGACAATCCCATCTAGCCCTCCTTCCCGACCTCCTTTGAGGAAAAGAAATTTGTGTCCTGAAATCGTCTTCTCCTCTTGATACTTTCTCTTCCTCTCTATTTGATCACCATTTTTCTTTTGTTTTTTTTAATGCTAGATTTTTTTAGATCCAAAAAATCTAGTCTTAGAAAAAAAAAAATTCTAGTCTAACCTGCCAACCATGATTTATTTTCCTTTTTCTTATATTTTTTAGATATGGAAAGTTTTTTAGATTTTTTTCTCTTTTTTCTGAGTCTAACCATGATTAGATCTAAAAAAAAATCAAAAGATATGGTAACCCTGATTTAAAAAAAAAAAAAAATTTCTTCCAATTTTAGATCTGAAAAGTTTTGTATATTGTTTTCTCCCATTTTTTCTAGTCTAACCATGATTAGATCTGAAAAAAATGTTCCTTTATGTTGATTCAAACCTCTGAGCAAGGAGCAGCAAACGATAGATAGTTTTTGGTGGAACAGGTGAATTATGTGAGCTACAATTTTTTTTTAAAAAAAAAAGACTCTAGAGATAAACCAAAAGCAGAAGTTGAGTTGTATACAAAGACTAGAACAAGAACACAGATTCATTTATAAGAATCACATGATCTCAGATCCAGAAAAAGATGTAAGTTTACAATTATTAATGGATGAATAGTCTTGCACAGAATTAGTATGTAAACACTCCACATACAAACACAACAGCAAAAAGTTTCCACTGATCCAAGGGCAAAACCACAAAGATGACACAGTTTTAGATGTTAATCCAGTGAGATTCCATATTTATCAGAAGAATTTAGACCCAAATGCAAGCACCATTGTTCGACCAAGATCTCTGCACCATGTTGTTGGTTTCATCAGCTGCACAAGCCTCTTACTCTTTTCCACTCCATTTAAAGGCCTTACCTGCACACTTTGCAGTAGAGAATGGGCTTAGTGCATTCCATGTTGCTTACCCATATACAAAAATTAATTTACGCATCACCACGACTGAAAGGCCCCTTGAGTGATTATTTCTTTCACCTGTAATAGAAAACATGTCACCATGTCCATTGCCTTCCCAGAATATCCCGTGCTATAGAAGATACATGTTTATCTGCGGATGCTTTCTGTTTAAATGGATATTTTTCTATGGTGCATTCAGCTGGGTACACTTCAATCATTAACTGAAGCTCTAGTTGCATCCTGAACATGGATGGAGGTATATTCTCAACTTATTTTTGAAACAAATGGTTATTGTCCACAACCATTTCTATGTTGACCCGGACCCGCATTTCATAGATTGGGACTATGTTATACATGGACCTGACTCGACTCGAATGACCTATTGGATCAAGAAATTTGATCATGGACCCGACCCAATCTTCTATTGGGCTAGGTCTAGGTCTAATATCAAGACCCGATCAAGGAACCAAGTCGGGGTCACTCATGACCCGGTTCGAACCGACCCATTTACACCCCTACATACATACACACACACGTGTGTGTGGTTAAACAGGTCCAAGATCTAAACCTGAACCCAATATGTTTAATACACAAGTGCAGAGGGGTTGACCTATTTATGAACCAAAAACATTTATGTCAAATCCGAACTTGCTTAAAGCAGATTATTTGTCGCTTAGGTTAATGGGTCCAACGTCTAAACCTGAATCCAATGTGTTTAATACAAAAGTATAAATGGGTTGACCTATTTATGACCCAAAAATATTTATGTCAAATTCGAACTTGCTTAAAGCAAATCGTTTGTCAGTTAGGTTGATGGGATGGGTCATCAACTGCCAATCCTATCAAGTCCTTTCTTTTTTGTATGCATATATCTATACACACCCACACACGTGCATGTGCATGGGCGGGTCATCAATTGCCAACCCTATCAAGTCCTCTCTTTTTTAGTATGCATACACACACACACACACACACACACACACACAATCAGGTTTGGGTACTGAGTACTCAAGGGTCAAATCCCAAACCCTAAACCCTTCCCAAGTCCTATAGGGTTTTGCTAAAGGGTCCTATTAGGGTTCAGGGGTAAGATACTCAGTAAAACCTGCTTGGTTTTACATCCCCAGATGGGACAGAGTTAGGGTATTTGTGCCAATCTTTAATCGGATTTGGGATGGATTTGAGATGTAGGATTTTAAATGGATTTGCAAATGATAGGGCAAATTTTGCAGGTACCCTACTCGTTGCCATTCCTAAAAGTATCAATATTTACCTTTATCGCATAGTCAATTACTTCTAGAATTAAGAGTTATGATTAGCCCCCAAAAAAAAAAAAATCTAGAAATAAATTAAGGACATGAATAGAACAATTGTGAGATGAACTTACTGAAAAGAAGTCCTCAAATGTAAAGTCAATGTATCCAAGACCCTGAAGTGTCTTCTTGCATTCTTCAATATTCTCAAGAATACGATCAACCTCCATTTTGTCTTGTGTCTCCAAAATATGCTCCTAATTTCATCTCACACAAATATCTCTTACTAACTTATAACCAGAGTACCTTTGATAGAGAAGCATTAAAATACGAAGAGAAGAAGAGCGTTTGGAGTCACATCTTAATCACATTACCAAGTAGGAGAACATAAAGCTTCGATAGAAACAATTTCCATCACCCCTTGTTCGCCTCAATGCACCATATTGTTCACCAAGAAGCTGCATGTTGAATAACATGCTTATAAACATTAAAAAAAAAAAATTCCAATCCAGAGTAAAATGTTTAATGACCATCAACAAGGATGAGAAATAAAGAAGCAGCACTCTTTTGTGCCATTCCAATGAACCTTGATTTTCTCTTTGAGGATGGGGTTGCCTGACTGAAATTCAGCTGCTAAAGATGAGAGTGGCTCCTGCATTATCAAAATATTGAAAAAAATGAGTATTTTACATATATGAAATACAATACAAATATCAATATATATATAGAAATCAACAGTCACATGTGATAGAGGTGAGCATGGGTCGGGTTGGGTCGGGTTGAGAGAAAAATTTGACCCAACCGAACCCAATCAGGTTGAAAAAAATCCAACCTGTTGCCGACTATTTATCATATATAAACCATTTGAAACTGAAGTTAACGGTTTGCAGCGGGATGGGTGATGTCGGTTTGGGCTTGAATGTTGATCTAATATTGATTTTAAGCATTACAAACCAACACACCATTAAATTCATATAGAAACTAGGATATAATAATTTCATAATATCTATAAGTCAATACATAACATGTTATAATTGCTAATTTTCAATCCCCAAATATTTAAATATTGAAAATAGTATACCAGTCGATTGAGTTCGGTTTCATACAGGTTAAAAATGTAGAAACCGAACTCGACCGTAATTAATCGAATTTTTTATGGGTCACAACCCGATTCAACCCGATTTACATTTTTCAACCGACCGAAACTGATGTTTATCAGGTCGGATCAGGTGGGTTTCTTCGGGTTTCGGTTTTTTGCTTAGCCCTAACATATGATCAGTAAAATCAGAGTTATAGCTTTGCTATAGCAAATTCAGCTTTAATGATCACATGGTGATCAAACATTCTCTAAAATAATGTATTAACCAGAAAACTACCAAATAAAATTGAGTAACATCAGAATTTATTGAAGCTCACATTAGCAATCTGAATTCAAAATTTAGAGGCACACGGTTATTACAATTGTAATAAAAAACCAAAAGCTTCATCCTGTCTAACTAGAGGCAGCTTTATCCTGCCAGGACCATAGTCATAAGGTTATATGAGAGGTGATTTGGTAGGTATCGTATTTTGAAAGGTGCAGAAAGGGGGTATCCTGATCATTCAGGACATGCATGAAAGAACAATCACAACTGAAACCAGCAAGTTTTTGGATAAGTTTTGATAAGACTAGTGTCTCTACTGGCCTGCAATAAGGGTCAACAGTAAGACTTATCCTGCTACGACTGACAACACTATTAAAACTAATGAAACTACTTGCATGAGTACAAAAGCTTATTAGAAAATTTCTGAAACAACTTCATACTATCTGAAAGATTGAATTAAGCTATCACACGACCACTTTAAATTGTTGGGACATCAATTGCAGGGATGAAAAGGAGATGCCCAGCATGCATAAACATACTGCCTGAATCAAAGATTTCAACAAAGATGAAAAATTGTCCTAAGAGTTCATGATAAAGTGCTAAAATTTTCTTTTAAATCCTCACCTATAATCTAATAGATATTTTCTATGATTACGATTGTCCCCTTAGAACTTAACCAATACAAAATCAATTATCTGACATTCTCTATGCAAAGCTAATTAAGAATGGTAATCTTAACCAAAAAGGAACAATTGTTGCATAGCGGGGTCAACTTAGGAATGTAAAACACTTGGCTTTGTCTTCGGCATTGTTTTCGTAACTAAGCTTTCCTCTTCACTCCATTTATTTTTTTCCCTCTTTATTCTTTCTGTTTTACCATGTAGCACAGAATTACAACCCACTAGTCGCAATTTAGCACCTTCTACCCTTGAAATTCTTGATCTATCACTTTGTGGTGATGTAAGAAATTAAGAAGAATCATCTTAATTATGATAAATATAATAAGAAATATTTTATAACCTGAACAATTAGATACTTGAAAAACAAATGCAATGTGATAAATGATATAAATAACTGTTAAAAACAGATAATTAAGTAAATGTAATTGAACAGATGTGACAATCATGCTGATCCAATAAATATTGAAAAAATAGTTGCAAATTAGCACTTGAAACCCCAGTTAGAATCAAGAGGTCCTCATTTGAAAATTTTAATCAAGGCAAAGTAGTTGCATGCAATGTAAGGATTGCTCACAATCAATCAAAAGACAAACAATTTGACACAATGGCATAGAAGTATGATCAAATGAAAATATCACAGCATAAATATGTAGCTTTATTCAATATGTGAATGTGGTTCTGGACATGCCAAACTATATGAATTGAAAGGCACAATGTCTTTCTCTGGAATGACTGAAACAAGCACTAGTACTGACAACATCACATCAAACAGAAACTAGAGAAACAATTTTGACTTCTCTACACCTAATTCCATTGTCTTTATTCTTTACTCTCTTGGTTCTTTCTTTTTATTTCACTCTCTACACCCAACTCAATGAAAAAGGGTAGTAATAATCTTATTTAAGACCCGGTTGATTATATTCACAGACATACTAAAATTGGGAGGAAATTTCAGTCACTATGTCATTCTCAGAAGTGTAAGTATAGTAAACAATGCAACTATATTAAATTACACTGCTGCAACACTATAATGTAATTAAATGGAAAAAGACACAGATTGACCAAACGATGAACTTTTCTTGCCGTCCTTTTCTCATCTTACTTTTACACACCTGGTTCGAGAAAAAAAGGACCAACAATCTCATTCAAAATCCAGTTGAAAACACTTGGACCACAATATTTTGAGAAATCTTGGCCATCGCATCATTCTCTCCAGAACGTAAACAGATTACTTTAACAAATAACCACAGTAAAACTATAGAACCAGATCAAGTTTGACTTTTCTGCGTTATTTTAGGGAAAAAAAGCAAAGTAGCCAAGATCCACTGAGCAAGACCTTACTTATACTAAAATTAGGAAATTATCAGTTATAGTATCGATTCTGAGAGTGCAACTAAATTAGTAGGACTAGAATTAAACAACATTGTCGATCAAGAACATAAATTACAGACAAAGATGGATAAGAATCAGAGAATCGCATCAAGGGAGTTCGGGAAGGAAAGGAACGCTCGCCTTATCTCCAACGAAGGGCACCTTGACGGCCTCCTCGGCGCGGATGGCAGAGTGCTGCTGCATGATGTCGTCATCCCTGATGCTGGACCAGTCGAAATCATCCATGGGAACGACCGAGGCAGGATTAGGGTTAGGGTTAGACCAAGAACCGGAGGACTCCCCCAACGCGGATTCTTGGTCGGAAAGAAGTTTCTCCATCGCCGCCGCTCCGCCTTCTTCTCCTTCGCCGTCGGCGGCCTTCCTCTTCCTGGCACTCGTCTCCGCCTCGATCGCCAGCTCGCTCGCGGTGGTCCCGGAGACCAACGAAAAAAAATGGGGCAGGGGAGAGAGATGGTTTAGAAGGTGAAGGGAGAGGCTGGGGATGGGATTTACCGAGGGAGATCGAGAACGGTTGTCCGACCCGAGCTAACTTTACGTGTTGACGACCCGCGTTGGCATAAATGGCGTGCCCTCAGCTCCACCGACACTTGACCTGGTTTGACTCCCAAAGATCAGGTCACGTGGCTTGTGCTGTGCCGTGGAAAAAAATCAGATGCCGCTTAACCATCCCTTTTGTATGATTAAACAATGCTTTTTTAACAAAGAACTTAAGGCAGGGGAAAGAAATATTTCATTTCATACCTATATAAAAAATTAATATTGAAAAAAAAAAATATTATTTTTCCTCTCCCTTCGCTAAAGCACCTGTCTCCTATACCTTTTTTTTCCAAGTTCTAGTTGCCTGTCAACTATTGCCTTCAAACACTAATATATTTTTGTACCAAAAAAAAAAAACACTAATATATTTCATGGAGGTCATGCTTGCATCCTCCATAGCCTCCATTTTTAATTTAAAATTTTAATATTTATTTTTCTCTTTTTTGCTAGCAACTTTTGATTATTCAATGCACAGAAAAGACATGAAAATATAAAGATAGATATAACATATAAAATAATTTAACTTAAAATGTTAAATAAATGTTAAAATATAAAAAATGCAAACAAAATAAAAATAAAAAATATAAATATAACCAATAAAATATTTAATGGATAGATTTGATAACATCTAGCATTGAATATATTAAGAGTTACTTGTTTACTTATTTGTATATATATGTTGTTAAATGTTTCTTGCTTTTTATTAACCTATCTTTTTGTATAATACTCTTATGGAGGAGAATCAATAAGAGTACAATATGGTACTCTTAGAAAAATAAACATGGTCATTATATTTTTCTTTCATCAACCATGTGGAGAGGTTTATAATGACCTTAATTAATTCAAATAATTAAGATTCTAAATGTACTCATACTTTATGTTTGTATATGCTTATGCAAAGTGAATATCAAAAAATAGGAGATTCACTTGTCAAGAGGGATGGTGTTCATAATGGTCTATGAGCTTATTAAGTGCAAAGGATTTTGGATAAATATGATCAATTCTTATCAAGAGTAATGTTGCCCAGAGATAGCAACCTAAGAGGGAGATAAATTGGATTCTTTTAAAATCTTAGCTAAATTAAGCTCTAATGCATGTGCTTCTAATGAGATTAATTTAAGTGATTGTATTGTAAATGATATATGCAATAATGAAATTGAAAATTGAGTGAAGCTATGTATGAATTAAACTAATGTTAAGTAAGTAAAGTAAGTAAAATGAACAAAATAAGATATAATACAAATATAATAAATTTATAGTGGTTCGATGGAATCCTGCACCTACGTCCACTCTCCAAGTTTCTCTTAAAAATTTTATTAGAATCTCTAGATTATAGTACATTTATTTTAACTCAAAATCATAAATAAATCTAATTAATTTTGTCGGGCTCACTAACCACAAACCTACATCGATAGTTTTTTGGGTTCACTATCAATCCAGTTGGTTTAAACCTAGGAGCACCAACTATAATCTTTACACCATCCAATTATCGACTTGGAATAATCTGTATCCCAAGTTTCTTTTTTCCAAAGAAACTTATAAAAAAATAAAAATATAAATATAAGAATTCAGCACAAAAAAAAAAAAAAAATTTCTTTTGAAGCTCAAAGAAGTAGCTAAATATATACTCTTTTGAAGCTTCACTTTTCTTCAAATGATACTGAGAGGTTGCTTGAGATGTTATAGAAGATAACTCTTGAATGTCCTATAAAATTAAAACTTAGTTCTTTTTCTTTTGATGTGCAATGAAACATCTTAAATTCACAAAGATTTTACTTTAAAATTTCTTAATCTTACTTTTCAAATAATTTTCAAGTCTTTTATACTCTTGGTGATGGCCGGAAGATTAGTTTTTAGCTGTTGAAAATCTTGAACTAGCTATTGGAGTGGAGAAATGGTTGTTTGAAAAGCTATAGAAAACTAGCCATTATGTCTATCCCATGCTTGGGGTCGACACTTTCTACTCTAGGGTCCACATATTTCGATCTGAGGCGATACCTTTGCTCTAGGATCAGCACTTGGACTGCACTCAAAAAATTTAGCTTTCTATTTTTTATTTCTATGCAATAGAGATCGACCCATGGATCGTCCCTTCTATGTGCCACTTGATACCAATGTGCTGAAATTGACTCAAAACCTCCCAAAGTTACCTCAAAACCTTCTAACTTTATTTTTTTCATATTTTTATCTTTTAAACTTGAATTTCTCAACCATAATGCTTCTAAATGATATTTATTTCTTTCAAATTAATTTTTTTTCATAATGAGCCATCCAAATTTATGAAAACTTTTTCTTTTAATTGCTTTAGCTTAACATCTTGAGAGAATTTTTTTCAAAGATAATTTCTTCAATGTAAGCATTTGAGAAATTCTATATTCAATCTTGAAATACATGATTAGTAATATTTTTACTCAATATTTTATGATCATTAAAATCAATCATAGGATCAACAATCTTTTCTTTTTTGATAATGACAAAACTTTAAGTATATGTACAATAAAAATAAATAATGTATTTCAATGTATTTTGTCAATACGTATCATAAAGTACTAGATCAAACACATGAATGCACACTTCATGAATATTCTTAATTAGTCTTTAGTTCATTATATATATTTAGTTCATTACATATATTTCATATACATATTTCAAATTAATGTCTCAATTCAAATAAATGAGTATTAAGATTTAAAATATCAAATTAATAAGCATCTTAAAAAATTAATTTATTAAGCATATACTCAACATTTCTCTCTTCCTTTTTGACAGTATAAAAAAACTCATGAAAAGGTAAATAAAAATCATCAAAATTAATAATATATAAGAATATATCAAAATGAGAGATGTATTAAATTCAGAAAATTAATTCAAATGAATCCTCTCCTCTTTAAAAACTTGTCTTTTGATTCAAAATTTACTTAAAATATTTTTTTTCAAACATTGGCTTGAATTCAAATATCAAAGGCTCTTTCTCTTTTTGAATGAATATAATTTTTTAATTAGATTTTAAATATACACTTGTAAGCTTTAAGAAGAATAGAGCTTTTCAAAAGATTTGAATATAAAATTAAGTATAATATGCACATCAATATTCATTCTTTTTTTTCTTAAAAAAATTAGTCAATTAAGTTTGAAAAAATATGTATCGAAAATGTATCGAACAAAGTAAAATAAATAGTATCAAAGCAAAGGATAGTTATATCTTTAAATTCATTGTTTTAAGTAAAAATTGTTTTCATACAAATAAATCATAAAGATTGTGCAACACACTTTAAAAATTTAATATCAAATTTAAATTTTTAAATGAGTTTCAAAATTAAGTTTAGAAATTTATTTCTTAAAGTAAGAATATATTTTCAATTTAATTTAACTCCAATCAATTATCAAGAATAATCATGCAAATCAAAATATAAAATCAACATATTAATGGTATCACTTTAAATAATTTTTAATTATTAAAAAATAATTTATTTATTTGAAACTATTTTAAATCAATAGCATTTTAAATCAAATAAATCAAGCTGAATAAACATATAAAAGCATAAATTAAGAAGAATATAAGGCATTTGATGAAAAGTTTAAAATCAATAAGGCTTAAAATAAGATAATTGATTGAAAATTTTAGATCAAAAGTTTATTAATATTTTTAATTAATACTTTTAATTAAATCAAATCAGAAAATATCTCTCCTCCTATTTTTCATATTAATAGCTAGATTAATTTACTTTTCAATTTTCTCCCCCTCTTTATTTCAAAATAAGTATATTTTAAATTTAGATTATCAAATTAAAAATATAAAATTTATTTTTTAGCATTATCTTCTTTTTTTTGATCAAAATTTATACTTAAGCTTAATAATTTTTGTTACTTTTTTTTTCTTTCAAGTTAAGTACCTTTAATTTGTTACCATATTAAACTTTAATTAACACCAATTTAGTAATCAATTCATCTTGAATATTTTTCTTTTTTTTATATCAAGATATTTTCAATCAAGTAGCCTTTTAAGAGTAAAAATTTTACCTTCTCTTCCTATCTTTTAAATTAAATACATTTAATATAAACTTAATTGATGCAAAATTTAAAAATTTAGATTATTTAACTTTAAAATTTAGATCAAGTATTCTTTCCTTTCTTAAAATTATAAATGCATATATACTTCTCAATTTTAATTAAAAGAACTCTAGAGTTCAAAAATTTTGAATAATATAGCCTTAAAAATACTTCTCTTCTTTTAATACTAAAGCAGATCATTTAAAAATATATCATAAGAATTTATCTTAAATAATATAATAGTAAGAATATGACCATGAAAATTTAAATTTAAGATTTTTCTTTTACCAAAAGATAATGCAATGAAATTTAACACAAAAATAGATTATTTGATATAAATTGTGATACTAATTGTAATAAGTTTTTGAGAAATTGTTTGTTTGTATCATTTGAAAAAAAGTTTTTATTTATTTTTTTTAACTTTATAAATATGAGATATATAAATCCTTTCAAAATTAAGAATTTAGATATATCATTTAAAATAAATAATAAAGAGATATGTTTAATTTTTTAGAAAATATTTTTTTCTTTTCTCAAGAAATATTACACATTGAGTTCAGAAAAGGTATCAAATATTTATAATTTATCTCAAAAAATATTATATTAAAATTATGGCTATGCAAATTTAAATTTGAGATAAAGATATTCTTTTCTTTTTACTAAAAGATAAGGCATTAGAGTGCAAGGCAATGATGTGCTGTTTGATAGCAATTATGAAAATTTTAATATCAAAAGTTTTAAAATTTAAAATAAATAATAATTATCTTAATATCAATTGAACTAAAATTTAGATCAAAGAATAATTTTCTTAAAAATTTGATACCACTAAAATATTAGAGTAAATTAATTTTTAAATTTATCTATTGAAAGTAAGTTCTACTTGATATCAATTTTTTAAATCAAAGCCAATTTTAAAATTTTATTTGAAATAATTATAAAAATAATTATTTTTATATTAATTTTAGATACTAATTATTTAAAAATTAATTAGAATAATTTGTTTGAAAGTTTTCATGATAACAATAGAATTGAAATTTGGACTAACTGATGATTTTCTTAAAAGTTTTATGTAACTTAAAAATTATGAAAAATTAATTTGAATTGCTATTAGCAAATCATTCCAGTTAAGAGATTTTTAATTATCCTAAAACAAATTATTTCATACTTTTCTTAGAAAATATTAAACATTGAGTTTCAAAAATAGTTTATCTTTAATATTTTAATGATGATTTCTATGCTAGAAAATTTAATCTTCTTAATTTTCTCTCATTTTCTTTTAATTTAATTAATCATTAATATTTTTTCTTAGTTTTATAAAATGATCACACATTAAATCAATTAAATAAGCATAGAAATCAAACAAATAACATCATCAAACATATCCAATTTTTAAAAAAGATTAGATCAATAGTTCAAAAAATTTTAATTCAAGAAAATTTGATCAATTTAGATAGAAATTAATATACAAACAAGTTAGAAATCAAAGATAATATTCAAATCAAATTTTAGAATAAAAAATTTGATCAATTGGATTAAGATAATCAAGAGTATCGATAGAAGAAAATCTAGATGTAAGCTCTATATTTTTTTGTTTGAACTAGGAAAGCTTTGAATCCTTAAGATAAAACTAAAATGCAATGCAATATCAAGCACTTGAGTTTTATGAATAAATATTTTATCTTCAAGTGATTATACAAAGTTTTAAAAAATTTTAATATTTAAGTATTTTATGGGAGAATGCCAAAAATCAGTTTTACTTTAATATTTTGCAATCAAATGAGTTTATAGATAATTATTTTTTTTAATTTAAGTTTCTTGATAGCAAAATTAATTTGGGAAAGCTTAAATATTATGCTAAATTTTAAAATACTTTCATTTTATTTATAACATGATATATAAAAGAGAGCATATTGATCTTTAAAAATCAAAGCATTCAAATCGCATACATCAAAATTAATTAATCATATATAAGAAATATTTCAAGCAAAGAATTATCATATGCATGCATATTAGTTAATGAATTTAATTAATCAAAATAATTTTAATAATCATTGATGGTATGATGAAAAAGATTTAAATTTTATCAAATATTATCATCCATCTAATTTTATTTTCAAGGCATCCATCCATAATAGTTTTCTTATTTTATTCTATTGGATCCTTAGTATACCTGTAAAATTATTTGCTAACTTTTGATACTCAAGTTATCTTGGATCTATGGAGGTTAGAGCTCATGGTTTCTTTTAGAATCCAAATTTATTTGATAGAAATTTGACTATTTCTTTAAATATTATATTTAAAAATTTTTATAGCTAATTTTATTATATTTAAAATACTTAATTGAATGATTTTCAGTGAAAACTTTGTTGAGCATATTTTTATCAAATTTTTGTTTTCTTATTAAATTATAACCAATTTTAGGTTTATCAAAAATAGCTTGTTGATTATTTAAAATGGCTTGAAGCTTTTGAGATCCAATCATAAATTTTTCAACCATGGACTTCAAGCTTTCAATCTCTTTCTTTAGTTTAATATTTTCTTCCAAAAGAGATTTTTCATATTTACTCTTTTCTTTAGCAGAAAATCTTAATATATTAAGTTCTTTTTTTAACTTAAAATTTTTTAAATCATAGATTTTTTAAATTTTAAAATTTTTTTTCTTTAACTAAGAATTTTTCAAATTTAACCATATTCTCCTTTTCTTTACTTAGAGTTTCAATTAGTTTCAAAAATTCTTTCTTTTCTATAGCCAAATATTTCATATCTTTCAAAAGATCTTCTTTTTTACTCAAAATTTTATTTTTCTCTTTAGCCAAAGAAAGATTAGACTTTTTGATCTCTTTATTTTTCAGCCTTAACTTTTTGAATTCATGCATTAAATGGTTAAATGCCTTAAACAACTTATCAAAAGTAAAATCGAAAGAGTTATTAATGTTTATCTCATCATCATTGGTCATGAGACAAAGATTTGCAATACATTCTTCCTCTTTATCTATCAAGTATGATTTATCTACTTTTTGCTTTTCTTTTTCATCTTTCTTTTCTTTGCTTTGCTCTTCTTTAATTGAAGCTTTTTTCTTTTTTTTGTTTCTTATTTTTCTTCTTCTTTTCATTCTCATGAGTTACAAGGCAAAAATTGAGGTGAGCTTCTTTCTTTTCATGAGAGCTTGATTCTTCTTTTTGATTTACTTCTCTATAAGTTATTTTTAATTTCTTTCATATTTGATTTATTAAAATACATAAAAAAATTACATTAAATATATTTATATCTAATGAATAATAAAGTAAATTCATTGCCTTAGTATTCATTTGAATCATTTCTTTATCATGAATCAATGCATTAGGTGTATGTAGGCCATTGATTATAATTTTTCATAAATTATAGTTATGTGCTTGAATAAAAATTTTGATTCTAGCTTTTCAATAAAAATAATTTAGGCCATCAAATAATGGGGGTCTATCTATAGAATGCCTATCATTAAAAAGAAATTTTATTTTGAGTTGCCAAGATCTTTAGCTCTTGACGGTTAGGTCAGCAATTAATAACAGAGCACTTGCTTTGATACCACTTATTGCCCAGAGATAGCAATCCAAGAAGAGGGGTGAATTGAGTTCTTTTAAAATCTTAACCAAATTAAGCTCTAATATAAATATGTACTTCTAATGAGATTAATTTAAGTGATTGTATTATATATGATATATATAATATATAATTAAATTAAAAATTGAGTAAAGCTATGTATGAATTAAACTAGTATCAAGCAAGTAAATAAAGTAAGTAAAATGAACAAAATAGGGTACAACACAAAAATAATAAATTTATAATGGTTCGATGGAACCTTGCACCTATGTCCATTCTCCAAGTTTTACTTAAAAATTCTACTATAATTTCTAAATTATAGTACATTTATTTTAACCCAAGATTATAAATAAATTTAATTGGTTTTGTTGGGCTCACCAACCATAATCTTACATCGATAGTTTTTGGGTTCACTATCAATCCAGTTGGTTTTAACTTAGGAGCACCAACCACAACCTATACACCTTCAAATTCTTGGTTTGGACTAGCCTACACTCCGAGTTTCTTTTTTTCAAAAAAAATTATAAAAAAATAAAAATACAAGTATAAGAATTTAGCATAAAAATAAAAAAAAAAACTCATTTTGAAGCTCGAAGAAGTGGCTGAATATATGTTCTTTTGAAGCTTCACTTCTCTTCAAATAATGCTGAGAAGTTACTTGAGATGTTGTGAAATATAACTCTTGAATACCCTTTGAAATTAAAGCTTGATTCCTCTCTTTTTCTTCTCTTTTTTATGTGCAATGAAAACCTCTTAAATCCACAAAGATCTTACTTTAAAATTTCTTAATCTTACTTTCTAAATATTTTTCTAGCATTTTATACTCTTAGTGATGGCTGAAGGATCAATTCTAGCTATTGAAAGCCTTGAACTAGCCATTAGAGTGGAGAAATGGCTGTTTGAAAAGCTATAAAAAACTAGCCATTATGCCTGTCCCATGCTTGGGGTCGACACTTTCTACTCTGAGGTCAACACTTTTTGATCTAGAGTCTATATATTTTAATCTGGGATCGACACCTTTGCTCTGGGATCAGCACTTGGACTGCACTCAAAAAATTCAGGTAATGTTTGATACCATTTTCTGTTCTTGGTTTTCTATTTTTAAAAACCAAAAACTACTTTTGTTTTTTTGTATTGTATTTTTTAACATCTATTTAAAAACCAACTACACCAAATGCTATTATTTTTTGAAAATAAATAAAATAGAAATACATGCACCTTGATTTATAAAGTTTATAACATAAATATATAAAAATTAAAAATATATTAGTTTAGAATCTAAATTCAACTATGAAATACTAGAAAGCATGAATATGATCGAATCCAACAAAAATACAAAAAAAATATGAATGCACAAGTACAACTATGAAATTAATGTCTATTATAACTATTCCATAATTGTTTTGCGATGCGATCTTGAACATTAGCCATTTGACGAAGTTGGCTTGGATTAACACAAGCACTAACTCGATCAGAAGTGCTTGCTCCATCATTTCTATGGTTGTCTTCCAACTTAATATTTTCATCTGCATACTCTATGAACAAAGAATCTCCTCGTGAATGCATTCTAATAAAGTTATGAATAGCACAACAAGCAAGAGCTATATATTTTTGTTTCTTTAAGTCATATGCAGGCATTACTTCAAGAATAGCAAAACGAGCTTTCAACACCGCGAAACACCGTTCAATGACATTACGCAATGATGAATGTGTATAGTTAAATATCTCCTCTGGATCTTATGGATTCCATCCTTGTCGATAATCACGTAAGTGATAGCGCTCTCCACGATATGGTGTAAGAAATCCATGCATGTCGGTATAGCTAGAATCAACCACATAATATTTTTCTCGAGGAGACATCAAAAAATTATTTTCTGGATTAGTAATAGTTTCTAAAAAAATTTAGAATCATTTGCAGTTCCTCCCCAACCAATCATAATAAATGTAAATCGCATATCAAATGAACATGCACACATTATGTTTTGAGTAGTTGCAATCTTCTTTCCTCTATATAGAATTTACTTATCAGCTGGAACATGTGTAGAAATATGAGTACCATCAATAGCCCCTGCACATTTCTATCATTCGAAAAAAATTATAATAATATTAGTTGAGTTTTATTATAGAATAGCAATTTGATATAACATAAATGAGTGAGTAAAAAAAATACCTTAAAGAATGGATAGTATTTTGGATTGTTTCTTATTTTTGGAAGAGTTTCATTAAATGAGGGAGAAACAATGATATCCTTGGCAAGTGAGCAAATGACATATAGAACTCTCTTAAAATATTTGGAGGTTGTTTCGATAGAATGTTGAAATCGATCTCCAACAACTCGATGTCACTCATTTTGAGCGATAATAAATAGAAAAATTGCCACTTGTTCTTGAATTGAAATAAATTTTGAAGTTTTTATCTTACCTTTTGCTTTAACTCCTTGCAAAATTGGATAAAACATGGTGGTTCCATTCGAAATAATTGATAGCATGTCATGGGATGACCATTTAATACTTCAACCACCCACTCATGTCCCGTTAACTTTGAAATTCTTTGTAGTTGAGGTGTTTTCTTGCATAGTCCACTGTACTGTTCACTAGCATAAATAGTAATCAATTGCTCGATTTCATCATCAAAATCTGATAAAAATTCTTCTAAATCCATATCTCAATCTCTTCAAATTAAAGCTATAAACCAATAAAATAAAAAAAATAATTTATAATCATAAAAATAAATATATTGAGAATAACAGAAATTCATATTCTCATAAAAGTTCACAACAAAAATATCCAATACATAAGATCCTAATAAATGTATTCAAGACATTAGACATAAGATCAATTAGACAAAGTCTTTAAAAAGTCCACAACAAAAGATAATAAAAAAGACATTCTCAAACTAAAAAGTTTGCATTCTCAAATATTGAGCACCCAATCCTTCTTTCTTTCTTCTAGCATCTAAAGGAACATACTTCTCCATAAAAGATCATCATGTATATATTTGGTTGCTTTTGCATAAGACACTCCATCTATTTCTTCAAGTTCATTGAGTGCATTCATGCAAGCAACAACATTCTCTTGATCTTGCCTAGATTGAGATCCAAAAATATCTCCACTTTCATTATTTGAACTAAAAGATGTAGAATTATTCATCCCTTTTTTCAATAACTCTATTTTCTTCTTAGAGTTCTTCCCTATTAGAGTCAAAGCATTAGCCATTGCAAATTGAACTTGATCTTTCATTTTTCGATGACCTGAACTATTTGAAGCCTTAGCTTTCTTACTTGCATGGGTATCTACTTTATCTTCATTTGAATTCTTAGATCCTTCATTATTATTATCTGATTCTTCAGTAATAGAAGGACTTTTGATAGAAGCATGAGCATTAGCACCAGTTGCAGTAGTATCACCATAAATGGTGCACAACTTATTATAATATTTGCATCCTTTCTTCCTAAATCTTCTTGCTTGCTTATGCACCTACAATATAACAAAAATTGAATTAGATAGTAAACTAGCTAAATCTAATAGATTATATATAGTGAATATAGTATTAAATAAATGCATACCTTATACAACTTCTTCCACACTTCTTCAGTAGCTATAACTTGAAAGGTTGTTGGATTATATCTAATTCCTATTTCACTCAATAGCTTATTAAAATCCTTCCACCTACTCCGAAGTGAATTAAACTTATTCTTCAATTGGTTGTGTATAGTCTTTTCCAAATTTCTTTTTTGACTCCTCTTTAATAGTTTTTCATGCACTTTTAGAAAAGTGATTGTTTGTCTATTTTCTTTCTTAACTTCCTCTTCCATCAAACCTATAAAAAAATGATTCAATAGGTTGAGGCCAAACTCCCCTAGCTTCATCAACTTCAAGGACTTCATCATCATCAACATCAACTTCTTGGCTTACCGTTGCCATCTATCCAAATTATATATAAAAACAAAATCAACCTATTGATAAGAAAATAAAGGAGAGCCATAGATGATTTGAAAGAACCAAAGAAGGCAGTAAGGAGTTACAAAACCCAAAAGTTTAAACAATCAACATTCAATATCACAAAATTTTTGGACTTAGTAAACATAATACGGTAGCATCCTATAACAACTTAACATAAACATAAATATTTGGACCAAGGGATCCTCTACTGCTTTTTTTTTTTGGTAATGGAAATTTGCTTATATTAAAACATAAAGGAAATACAAGCAGAATCAAGTCCAAAATGGTCTCTACCGGCCTGTGGAGTGGATGTTAAAATACAAACCAAATGATCCCAGGCACTTGGGCAGTTGAACCTATAGCTTATAAGAAGGCCTAAAGTAGTAGAGGTATGGAGAAGTATAATGTAACTACAACCCACAGTAACTAGAGACATAAAAAGTAGACGTATTACTCTATAAATACAGCAACTTTGATGTTGAAATGAAGATCCATAGGTGTCAACATGTTTGTGCATCACATGTTTCCTATTTCCCCTTTCTTTTGTGGATGAAGACAACGTGGGTGCTTGTCAACAATGGTAAGCTTCTGACCCTATCGCTTGACAGGTCCTCTGGTTCAGGCTTCCAACTCAAGCAGGAGTATTTATATGGGAAGATCGATATGCAAATCAAGCTTGTCCTAGGAAACTCCGCTGGAGCTGTCATTGCCTACTATGTGCGTTGGTTTCCATGGCTTATAGCTTTCTTACTTCCCTTCTTTTGGCTTTAAGGTCAATATTGGTGACTGAAATAATTGTCATTTTGTGTTATAGCTAGCGTCGCAAGGGGCGACACATGATGAGATAGACTTCAAGTTTCTCGGTAACCTCAGTAGAGATCCTTATGTAGTCCGTACCAATTTAGACACCCAAGGGAAGGGGGATAGGGAGATGCAGTTCTACCTTTGGTTTGATCCCGCCATGGACTTCCATACCTACTCTGTTTTCTGGAATCTTAAACAGATTGGTTATCGAAAAACTCTCATAAAATATACTCTTTGATGCCATTCTGGTTTCAGATACATGATTTGGTTTCAATCATGTTAGATTCTATGTGGATGGAACACCCGTTAGAGAGTTCAAGAACAGAGCTAGAGTCGTCCGGCGTGGCATATCCGAAGAACTAGCCAATGAGACTCTATTCGATCCTTTGGAACAAGAGAGAGTATGTACCTTTGTTACTCTTGATCCTATTCCAATCCAATCTGTGTTCTGGGAAGAGCATGGGCGAGAGAGTGTATGGGGAGGGAGGAGAAAAGAAAGGTATTTGAGAGGAAGAAGAAAGGACGCCCTTAAGCATGAAAAAAAATCTAAAAACCTAAAACCACTATTGGACATTTAGGAAAATAGCTACCATGTTTCTTTTTTAATATTACATTAATTAGAAAATACTACTTCCAACCAAATATATTTATCTTTTTTTTAAAAAAAATAAAAAATTAAAACCCATAATGATACCAAATATCACCTCAACTTTTTGTTTTCTATTTCTATGCAATAGAGGTCGACCTATGGGTCATCCTTCTATGTACCACTTGATACCAACATGTCGAAATTTATTCAAAACCTCCCGAAGTCACCTTAAAACCTTCTAACTTTATTTTTTTTTCATATTTTTATCTTTTAAATTTGAATTTCTCAATCCCATTGCTTCCAAATGATATTTACTTCTTTTAAATTGATTTTCTTCATAATGAGCTATCTAAAACTTCTTCTTTTAATTGCTTTGACTTGACATCTTGAGAAAATTTTTTTTAAAGATAATTTTTTCAATGTGAGCTTTGAGAAATTCTATATTCAATTTTGAAATACATAATTAGTAATATTTTTACTCAATATTTTATGATTATCAAAATTAATTATAGAATCAACAAGTAAAAAGATTATGTAAAGATTGTAGCCTCTTAACTAGTAGCCCCATATCTCTTTTTTGATAATGACAATCCTTTAGCATCCCACTATATGATATTTTTAGTAGAAAAGAAAATAAAAAACAAATTGCTGTTTTTAGGACAAATCCAGCTCACAATGTACACCATTCTTTTAAAGACTTGAATAGCTAGACTAAGGAGTCAGTTTATCTTTTAACAAGTTCTCAGGTAAGAAGTAATTGATATTTTTTTTTTGTTTATTTGTACTGTTTAATCATAAAATTTATAATTCAAATATTTTTTTAAAATAAAAAAATCATTTGTTTCCATGTTTAGCTTATAAAATATTATTAGAGGCCAGTCATGCAAGGTTCATCTCTTGGACATGATCTGTATCTTACATATTGCACAAGGTTATATTTCACATTATTGAGGTCAACAACATAAATCAATAAAATATTCTTCTAGTATTTTCATTATTTTGCAATTTTAGAGTTGATTTACAAATTACCTATTAAAACACAAATAATCTGGTAGACAAAAGCTATGCATTGCAATGGCAAGGTCTTAGTTATAGTTGAACATGAATAAGTAGTGTACACCATCTTTTGTCTTGCCTTTGGCCAAATTGGTTTGATACCTTGGAGAGCACAATACCGCTATATTCAAGTTGTCCTTACCATTCTCATATCACAATATACAAAAACAATGCTAGGTATTATAGAGTAGGGTTGTTTATCAAGTGCCAAAGTGCAAACAACAACGATAGCCTAGTCATTATTAGTGTAGACCATCAATTGTGGTTTTGCAAGCATGGAATTGTTGGAAAACATGCAGGATTTCATGCATACATTTTGAAACTTTTTCGAATTTACAAGAAGTGGAAGATATAGATTAAACAATTTAATCTAATTATGCATGTGATCCAATCATTAAACCCTACATCCAGGATCTATAACATGTTATGATGGAAACATAAATCTGAAAATTAAAACAAAAATAGTTGGTATTGATCAAATCAATACCTAGATCTAGAACTATTTAGAAATTCTAGATCGAATTTAGGTTAGTAAAAAGATCAAATCTCTTACCTTTGTGCGGATCAAGAACACTGTGGTAGAGTCCCGTTGTTGTCCTTATTGCTTAGAACCGTACATACGTTCGGCCTCTATAGGTAATCTACACAAAGTTATAATATAGATCGCAAGTTTGTCGAATGAAGATTCGCTTGAAGTACTAGCTTCTCGCGGATCCCTCCTGATAGTTAATCAAAAAGATATTCTTCAGATCTCTTGGATACTCCAAGAGATGAAGAATATAAGGAGGAATAAGGGAGAAAACCAACTTTGGATCTTTTAAAAATCAAAAAATAAATAAGTTAAGAAAGATCCTAAGAGAAGACACGTCTCTTTTTAGGACATCAACCATTGATGTCCTAAATGGATCTCCATACCTGAACATGAGGAGACCTTCTTCTCTAGAATTTTTCATGCTTCTAGGTCTCTTCCTCTTTGATTTTTTTCATAGAAAAATCACATAAAAATTAAGAAGAAAAGATTCTCAAAAGAATCCTAAGAGAAGACCATCTTCTCTTATTTTTTTTTTCATCAGGATATGATCAAATCATGTCCAAAAGAGACCTTGATGCCCTAACAATTTGGAGCATCCATCCTCCACGCCCTCTCCCTTTCTCTCTCAGATTTTTCTCATAGAAAAATGATATAAAATAAGAAGAAAAAATTATTGAAAGAAAACCACAAGAGAAGATAATCTTCTCTTACCTTTTTCTCTTTAAGACACAATAATTGATGTCCTAATAGACCCTCCACGCCCAGCAACTTTGAGCGTTGAACCTCCCACCCCCTTCTCTCCTCTCTCTCTCTCTCTCTCTAATTTTCATGAATTTTTTCAAAATTTTTGATGACTAAAATCCCTACAAAAGTGGTGCCCCTTATTTAAGTGGCAAGACTAGGTCAATCCCTAACTTTTAGGGATTGGAAAGAAGGAATTTGGGAGGCATCCAACTCTTAGACGCCTCCCTCTAATTTTTGTGCATGACAACTAGCAAGGCCACATCCAAATGAAGAAAATTCTGGGTGACTAATTTTTGTGCATGACAACCAGCAAGGCCACGTCCAAATGAAGAAAATTTTGGGTGACAAAAAAAATTTGGGGCATGGGAAAAATTCTATGGAGAGAGAGGAGGTGTTTTGGTATTCCAGAACTCTATCAAATAGAGTTCAAATCTCAACCAATTCCCAAATTTGACCAAATCAAATTTGATTCCAAAACGAACCAGATGTGGACATGGAAAGTCTTTCTTAGGTGTGGAGAAATTCATAAAAAAATCTAAAATTAATTAGTGGGACGTGGAGACACTTAGTGGCGCGAGGGAAGAGGAGTCCTAGTCTAACTAGGACTCTTCTATTTAGACTAGGTCAAAATCTTTTGAATCCAATCCAAATTACTTTTGAGTTAACCTAATCAATAGGCAATCCTAATCTAATTAAAAGTCTAATTAAATTAGATTTAATTAAATTTTAATTTAATTTAATTTTTAATCAAATTAGAAATTAGGTGCACTCAAATCCTAGTCTAACAAGAACTTGTTCTTTCTTGCAATTGGCTTATCCAATAAACCAATTAGATTTAATCCAATTAAGTCTAAACTAATTCTAATTAAATCTAATTCAATTAGACTCGATCTCAGCTCGATTGCTTAATCATATTGAGCTAATTAGCAATCCAATTGCTAATTGATTCTTCTACAATACTTGCATTAGGTCAAATATTAATTGTATTGATTGTTTGATTTAAAAATAATTCTCAATCATTGATCAACCATCTGATTAGGTTACAACCTCTAATATATATGACCCCATAGGTTCGAACCTAAGTCGGTAGCATTGAAATAAATTCTTGTACCAATCAAAATGACCATCTAGCAATGGTACCCGACGTCTGGGTAGGTCGAATATATGCAAAGCAATATTTTTAGAATCTTGACCTATGGTTATCGTATAATTTATTCCTTTGATGAATAATACTCAGGATGATATCGAGTTAGCTGTTAACACTCATATAAATCATCCATATTGTATCTCAAAATTTTACAAATTTCATGACTCCTCACGATGATTATCCAGATTTAGGTTTTGCTAAATTGAAACACAGTGAGACATTCTCTTTCTGAACTTAATCAGGAGTGATTAATTCCATCTTGACTCACACATCAATTCTATAAGTATTTGACTATACCTAAAAATCTTTTAAATCTATATTAAAAAATATAGATAGTTCGGCATTAAAGTACAGTGAGTTGCTTGCAAGTCATCGTGGTGATCTTAAGTCGGAGAGACACTTATCCCCATCAGCCTTAACTAGCTACTCTTGATAGTATAGTGATATATTGATCGCATTCAGTGTAGATATACTCCTACATTCCATCTGTATATCATACTAATATCTCCATACCACTTAGTTATGAGAATAATCAATGCATATGACATATAGCGATATACACTCGATAAGTTATCATCCTAATAATAACTTATTATTTAGTCATGAACTATTTAAAAACTATTAGATAAATCTTTCTTTATCGATTGAGTATGGTTCTAAGGACTTCATCATAATTTTGGAGTTCATTTAAGGAAGATAGTACTTTTATGATGAATAAGTTAAATAACTATTATTATTTAATAATTTACATACTGATTTCAATCATCTATAACTTAGATGATTGGCTTTAGGATATATTTTTTAATAATTTCCACTTGGATTAAAGCCAATTAGAAATAAATACCTATCTTCCACTTGAGTTTGTAGAACTCCTTAGTTTTGAGGCTTTTAGCAAATGGGTCGATTAAGTTCTTGTTTTTTATCGATCTTCTAAAGATCGACCTCATTTTGATCAAAATCTAAGATGATTGTGATGCAAAGTATGCTGATCTTGTGGTGTATCATTGGTTCTTTAGCGATGGCTCCAGTGCTACATTAAGACTGGACCATTGATGGAGGGTGCCACTCCCAGCTTGCTAATGAACTATACCGCCACACAGTCTACATTGCAACATCTCATGCCACGATGTACTCTACATCATTAATAGAATAGGTTATAATATCTTACTTGAAATTTTTTCAGTAGATTGCTCCTTAGGATAAATTCATGATCCGATACTCTCTTGCTGTTGTCTTTATCTGACTAAAACTAGAACCAAAATATTCTATAAGTTTTAAGTTAGTTTCTTCATGTATAAATCACTTGACCTTACTATTTCTTAAATACTTAAGGATTATTTCTATAATCTTTCAGTGTTTCTCACTTGGACCAGACTAATATCTACTCACTACCTCTAGTGAGTATACTATGTCTGGTCTCATACATGAAGAAATAAGATAACAGTTAAACCTTTATTCCTTTGTAATACTGGAATGTTATTCTCGATTAAGAGAATGTCATCCATAGATACTATAAGGAATAACACTACAAAACTTTTTGCCCACTCATAAATATAGTGTTCCTCTTTGTTCATAATAAAGATATACGTTCAAAATGTATGTTCCAACTCTAAGATAAAAGCCAAATAGGCTTTATAAGTCTCTACCTTTCCATCTGTGCTACTCTAATCCTTTGAAAATCCATTCACACCCAATAGATTTTATTCCTTTAGGTAAATCAACTAGTATCTACACATTTTTGATTTTCATGGACTTCAATTTGAATTTGATGGCTCCAAGCCACTTCTCAAAGTCAAACCTCTGCAAAGCATCCATATAGGTGATTCGATTCTTATTGTTCTCATCAAGCTCAACAAGATCACCGTCCCAGATCTAGATACCGAAGTATCAGTCCAGCTAATGTGATACTCTATCGGATCTCCTTAAAGATGCTAAATTAATGGGCTCCAAATTTTATCTGATCAAATTTGGTTTTATAGGTTTACTAGATTGTATCGATTCTTTCTATCAGTTAAACTTTCTCAAGTTTAACTTGATAGGCATTAATTCCTTCTCTAAGAAACTTTTTTTCAAAAAGATTGTCTTACTGCTGATGAACATCTTATGTTCTTTAGCATGATAGAATTAATAATCCCTTATAAATATACACCTATGGGACTAGTTTTTAAGTTTATCTATGCACAATCTTTTGATGCAGGCCTTGACAACCCTAAGCCCGAAGGTGAGAGAGTCTAGGTCTATACTCGTTCCATATCCTATATGGAGTCTTTGCAACAGATTTACTTAGAATAAATTTTAGAGTAAAACAATTAGTCTCAAGAGCTTAACCTTGAAATAGGCAGACTAGTAAATTCCATCATGGATCGAACCATGTCTAACAAAGTTTGATTTTTTCTTTCCGATACACTATATTCTGGAAGGAGTCCACTGAGAGAGAATCCCATTCTCTCTTAGATATGTCAAAAACTCACTGGATAAGTATTCATCTCCTCGATCTGATCAAAGAGTTCTAATACCTTTTTTAGTTTACTTTTGTATTTTATTATTGAATCGTTTGAACATTTCAAATGATTTAGCTGGATACATCCATACCTAGATAGATCGTCTATAATAAAATATTGATATTTGACATTATCTAACTTTGGATATTTATTCGATATGTACATTACACTTAATAGGCTGTGTAAATATTAAATGTCATTTATTTATTATCCATATATTATTGTAACATTATTCATAATGATATCACCATAATCTTTTTTTATAGATGAATGATGATCATCTTTGGTCAAAAGACCATCAAAGATCACATTCATTATAAACGATAGATAATAGTGATAGTCACTTTAAATGATAATATTTAAAAATTAGCTCGATAATTTCTAAAATTAGAATTGGAACAAAACTTCCATCCTAACGTTCAGGTATTTTTCATCATTTTTAAACATTCCATTTACCTATAGTCCTTACAATAAATTATGTAGGACTACCGGTATCCAATACCTAGATAGTAGAATTACAAATAGAGAAATTTCAAGATGTTATCATATAACATCCTTGATAAGCAACTCTTTGCTTTTTTCTCTTATTCAACCTGTTATGGTCAAGGAAAGCAAGATATTCAGAATAATACTTCTTCCTATGATCCTGCTTCTTACAGTAGAAGTACTTTGCCTAATTTGGGTTAACCTAGGATATTTTGTTTTTATTGGAATTAGAAGCCCCAACACGAACTCTT
Organism: Cocos nucifera; assembly: GCA_006176705.1. Classification (NCBI taxonomy): domain Eukaryota; kingdom Viridiplantae; phylum Streptophyta; class Magnoliopsida; order Arecales; family Arecaceae; genus Cocos; species Cocos nucifera. The sequence goes on along the minus strand of QRFJ01003395.1, from coordinate 319,213 downwards.
TTGTGCTGCTGAACCAAATTCAATTTTCAATACTAATTATCACTGTCTAACAGTGAATGAAGCAATTAAGGTTCAGCCTTAATCTGAATAGAAAAGAGAATAATGACCTATTGCATATGAATTATTTTAAGCCTAGAGACTTGGACTTTAGTCTAAAGTTTCTTTCATTATTTTGTACGAATTGGTAGCCCTAGCTCCAATTTGAGAAATTATTTTAATTTTCTAGTAGGTACTAGAATCTACATAGACTACATACGGACCTGAGGAAAGCTCTGGTTAACTTGTGTGCACCTATGGGTAGGTTCTTAATTAATTATTTTTTTAAATAATTTTTAGTATTTAGATTTTATCCTAGATATCTTTCAATCAGCTAGGGCCTCCACTGAAAGTCCCAGTTAGGTCCAACCATTAACATGATTAAGTTTGGTATATCAAACAAACGATGACCAAGCCCAAGGAAAGCTCTAACTAATCTGATCACCGTCTCGAGAGTGTGACCTAATCATCACATGATGAATGATAATTTTAATATCTCGATGAACACTAAGCGTAAGACGCCTCTAATGTCCACCCAGACTATTGGATCTATTATCAAATACCTTAATCTTAGTTACCTCCATAACTTTATCATTTTAAGGACCTAATAATTTTAGAGAATTTAAAATTTATTTATGATTTAAGGATAGAAAGGATATGGATCAATTTGCTCCCACTGACTTTACCGAGTCAAGTCCTCCTACTAACTTCTCAAGTCATTGATAAAGACTAGGATCAATTTTGGTTCATGGGCACCTAAATTAATCTCACTGAATAAAATTAGTCTCACTGATTTTTTATGTAATATGGGTTAGCATGAATCAATGAGCAACCTAATCAAAAAGCTGATTAACCACATTGATCAGATAAGTGAGATCGATGGGAGAGTCTGCCAAAGCTTACCTTAGATACCATCAGAAATGGTTAGATAAGTGGGCTGTCAATTAAAACCACCAATTTAAAAATGCCAGACTTACCTTAGATACCAATCGATTTATCAGTTTCGATTTGGTCTGCTTAAAGACTCAGGCTCTGCTACTGAGCCACGATCAATATCTATTTATTAGATGTATGAACTTTGATCAACTACAACTATTAAATTAATTTATAAAAAAAAATGACCTAACTCTAATTAACTATTAATTAGGTTTGATCAATTTCTTAACTTAGTCCATATATAATCAAATCCTAGGTCTAACCCAATTAAGGACATGATCAAAGCTAACCCATAATCCTTTAACTCATGATTTATAAAATTATCTTAGGATCTTCAAATCATAAACCTAGATTCTAAATAATTACTTAATTCTCAATTAAGTTCATGACTTATAGATTGGGGTTCGAAACCTCAGAACTAGTTTTTGATTTCAACTTTTAAAACATTTTCAAGTGTAAATAATTTTCATTGAATCAAATTCAATTTATAATTTTAGATCTAATTTATTTCATTATTTAGATAATGTTCTAGGATTTCAAATCTAGGATTTTGTAGAAAGTAAGTTCACAATTTAAGTTTCATAAAATAAATATGTCATATATATTCAAACTAGATTCAAAAAAAAGTTACATATCAAGCATATGTATTAAGAAAGTAGATCTAGACATAAAACACATATTATTCAGATCATATCTAAATAATAAAAATTAGATCATAAATTAATAAATATTAGATTTAAAATCTAAAAATAAATTATAAATTATTTTTTAATCTTATATAACTTATTTATGATTTAGAAAGTACATACTGGGACAATCTTTCCACTATAAGGGGTAAACCTTATAGTAGGACAACCTTATAATTAATATGTATGATCCAATATTATTTAGATTTAATTAAAATAATCTAAAATAAATCTAATATTTATTTAATTTTAAATTTAAAATTAAAAAAATGAATCATAAATTTTTTTTAGATCATATCTAATTTATTCACGATTCAAAAATTTAGATCAGCACATACTAGGACAACCTATTCATTATAAGGGATTAATCTTACAATAGAACAATCTTATGTCAGTATATATGATCTTTAATATTTTATTTTTAGATTTATTCTAATGAAAATATGATCATGTCATAAAAGAACCTAGATGCTTTGATACCACTGTTGGAAAACATATAGGATTTCATGCATACATTTCGAAACTTTTTCGAATTTACAAGCAGCGGAAGATATAGATTAAATAATTTAATCTAATTATACATATAATATAACACTAAATCCTATATTTAGGATCTATAACATGTCATGATACAAACATAAATCTAAAAATTAAAACAAAAATAGTTGGTATTGATAAAATCAATACCTAAATCTAGAACTATTCTAGAAATCCTAGATCGAACCTAGGTTAGTAAAGAGATCAGATCTATTATCTTTGTGCAGATCGAGAACATCGTGATTGAGTCCCATTATTATTCTTGTTGCTTAGAGCCGCATATGTATTTAACCTCTATAGGTAATCTATATGAAGCTACAACACAGATTGGAGGTTCGTCGAATGAAGATCCGCTCGAAGTACTAGCTTCTCGCAGATTCATTCTGATGGTTAATCAAAAAGATATTCTTTAGATCTCTTGAACACTCCAAGAGATGAATAATATAAAGAGGAATAAGAAAGAAAACTAACTTTTGGATCTCCTAAAAATAAAAAAATAAATAAGTTAAGAAAGATCCTAAGAGAAGACACATCTTCTCTTTTCAAGATATCAATCGTTGATATCCTAAATGGATCTTTATACCTGAACATGAGGAGACCTTCTTCTCTAGAATTTTTTATGCTTTCAAGTCTCTTCCTCTCTGATTTTTTTCATAGAAAAATCATACAAAAATTAAGAAGAAAAGATTCTCAAAAGAACTCTAAGAGAAGACCATCTTCTCTTCTTTTTCTTCTCATCAGGACATGATCAAATCATGTCCAAAAGAGATCTTGATATCCCAATAATTTGGAGCATCCATCCTCCACACCCTCTCCCTCTCTCTCTTAGATTTTTTTCTTAAAAAAATGAAATAAAAATAAGAAGAAAAATTTTTTGAAAGAAAATCATAAGAGAAGACAATCTTCTCTTACCTTTTTTTCTTTAAGACATCAACAATTGATGTCCTAATAGACCCTCCATGCTCAACAAGTTTGAGCGTTGAACCTCCCACCCCCTTCTCTCTTCTCTCTTCTCTCTCTGATTTTCATGATTTTTTTCAAAATTTTTGAGGCCTAAAATCCCTGCAAAAGTGGTGCCCCTTATTTAAATGGCAAGACTAGGTCAATCCCTAAATTTTAGGGATTGGAAAGAAGGAATTTGGGGGGCATCCAACTCTTGGATGCCTCCTCCTAATTTTTGTGCATAACAATTAGCAAGGCCATGTCCAAATGAAGAAAATTTTGGGTGACAAAAAATATTTGGGGCATGGATAAAATTCCATAGAGAGAGAGGAGGTGTTTTGGTATTCTAGAACTCTATCAAATAGAGTTTAAATCTTGACCAATTCTCAAATTTGATCAAATCAAATTTAATTTCAAAATGAACTAGATGTGGATGTCAAAAACCTTTCTTAGGTGTGGAGAAACTCACAAAAAAATTCTAGAATTAATTAGTGGGGTGTGAAGACACTTAGTGGCGCAAGGAAGGAGGACTCCTAGTCTAACTAGGACTCTTCTATTTAGACTAGGTCAAAATCTTTTGAATCAAATCGAAATTACTTTTGATCTAACCTAATTAATAGATTATTCTAATCCAATTAGAATCATAATTAAATTAAATTTAATTAAATTTAAATCTAATTTAATTTTTAATTAAATTAAAAATTAGGTGCACTCAAGTCCTAGTCTAACAAGGACTCGTTCTTCCTTGTAATTGGCTTATCCAATAAACTAATTAGACTTAATTTAATTAAGTTTAAACTAATTATAATTGAATTTAATTTAATTAAACTTAATCTCAGCCTAATTGCTCGATCATATTGAGCCAATTAGCAATTTAATTGCTAATCGATCCTCCTGCAATACTTGTATTAGGTCAAACATCAATCGTGTTGATTGTTTGACCATAAAATGATTCTCAATCATTGATCAACCATTTGATCAGGTTACAATCTCTAATGTGTGTACCCCATAGGTTCAAACCTAATTCAGTAGCATAGAAATAAATTTCTATACCAATCAAAATGACCATCTAGCAATGATACCCAACGTCCGGATAGGTCGAATGTATGCAAGGCAACATTCTTAGAACCTTAGCCTATGGTTATCGTATAATTTATTTCTTTGATTAATAATACTCAGGATGACATTGAGTTAGCTATCAACACTCATATAAGTCATCCATATTGTATCTCAAAATTTTGCAAATCCCGTGACTCCTTATGAGGATTACCCAGGCCTAGGTTTTGCTAAATTAAAACACAGCGAGACATTCTCTTCCTGAACTTAATTAGAAATGATCAATTTCATCTTGACTCACACACCAACTCCATAAGTACTTGACTGTATCCATAAACTTTTCGAACCTATATTAGAAATGCAGGTAGTCCGTTACTAAAGTATAGTGAGTTGCTTGCAAGTCACCATGATGATCTCAGATTGGAGGAATACGTATATCCATTGACCTTAACTAACTATTTTTGATATTAGAGTGCTACATTGGTCACGTTCAATATAGATGTATTCCTATATCCCACCTGTATGTCATACAAGTGTCTCCACACTACTTGGTTATGAGGACAATCAATGCATATGTCATACAATGATCTATATTCGATAAGTTATGGTCCTAATAATAACTTATCATTTGATCGTAAACTATTTAAGAACCATCTAATAAATTCTTCTTTATCGATTGAGTATGGTTCTAAGGACTTCATCATAATTTAGGAGTTCATTTAAGAAAGATAGAACTTTGATGATAAATAAGCCAAATAACTATTATTATTTAATAATTCACATACTGATTTCAATCATCTATAACTTAGATGATTAGCTTTAGAACATATTTTCTAATAAAAATATACTACATTCTCACTCATTAATTATAAGGATAATTGATGGCTTAGTGATGATAATACTGTTTACACCACATCTTAATGATCTAGTTGGTGGCCATGGATTATTAATTTTATTATTTTATTTTTAAATTTTATACTAATTTATATTTATATAATTTAATAACTTATATTCATATCTTGTTTTTATTGAATCATGTTAAATATGCATTTTACGAGCTTGAATTGTTAGCATGTGTGTATACATACATGATTAGCCAAGTGAATAAAATCAACTTAACCTTAATTCTTCCACATCTTCATTGTTCTACATTATAACATCAGAGCTTGAAGGCCTTGGATTGATCTTGCAGTCTTTGTAGACATTCAATCCAAGTAGGTGGAATTATATTTGCTCCTTCTTTGAGCTTTTCCACTCGCACTCCCCAAACTTCAGCTTCTTTTTATCAAGACTCAAACTCCAAGCTTTTTCTACTCAGGCTCTGGCAAGGACTTATTCCACTTAAACTCTAGCAACCTTCAACATTTTCTACTTAGACTTTGTCAACCTTTAGCTTCTTCTAGTCAAACTCCAACAACTTGGCCAATTTGAGCTCCAACTTCCAATTCAAAATTGACAGTCTTTCTTAATTTGTTTCATGTTGACATATGGTTGCTCAACCTTCTTTTAACATGGCCTTGCTTTTGTCAAGATTCTCCTCCCAAGGGGTCATTCGATGACAAAATTTGTTTCATGTCGACATATGGTTGCTCAACCTTCTTTTAACATGGCCTTGCTTTTGTCAAGATTCTCCTCCCAAGGGGTCATTAGTTGATTGTCATCAATTCAAAAGATGGTTTTCATGAATTTATAAAACTAAAATTAATTCTTAGAGAAAAAAGAGTTTATGGATGTGAAATCTGGTCCATCTGGGCCAATTTTGAAATAAAGTCAGCAAGCACTTTGTTGACTACAATTGAAAATTAAAAAAAAAAATTGGAATGGGGAGATCGCAATCCCATACTCGATCCTTATCACAGGAGATAAGGCCACCAAATAGAGGCTAGTGTGGGATCTCTGAGCCAATGCGAGCAACCGACGGTCGTTGGAGATTGATGCAATCGGTGAATGGTTAGCATTAGACTAGCCTTACCCCCTTCGCTGTTCTTTCCTATTTAAACCCCCTCCTCTCTTGTGTTTGGCATCACCAAGCCCTTTTCTCTCCCTTCTTCCTCCTCTATGGCCCGATGAGCCACCATAGCCAAAGATCAGCCATCCAAAACCTCATCTCTCTCAATATTGTTCCATTGCTTTGTTTTTAGCTCAATTTTATGTCTTTTGAACTGTCAAAACCTACTATCATCAACCAAGATCCACCATCTTAATTGATTGTTGATTAGGCTCCTTCCCTCACCCTCCTTTATTTCCCCTTAAATGGAGCTGATTCCTTCAATTTTCAGCCAATATAACACCCAATTTTAGGGTGCTTTCTTTTGAGTTTGGCCATTCTTGTTGGTCACTGCCGGCTACCTTAGCTAGTTGATGATGCACCCCGCCGCCATGGCCGGAGGATCGCAAAGGCTCTCCTCTACCCACTACTATAGAATAGGGCTATGGCAGTGCTTACTATTGCAGTGGTTTGAAAACCACTATCACAGGATCTACGACAACGGTTATAACAAACCACTACCATATGTTTATCCTATAGCAGTGGTTAAAATAAATTGCTGCCATAGGTTATCTATAGCAACAGCTACGAATAATTACTGCCATAGATCCGACCTATAATAATGATTATAGATAATCACCACAATAAGTTGGACATATGGCAGCGGTTACTTAACTGCTTCCATAGTCTCGATTTATGGCAGTGGTTAAATGTAACCACTACTATGGTATGATTTACGATAGCAGTTATGTGTAACCACTATAATAGATCGGATCTATGGCAATGGTTATTCATAACTACGGCTATAGATAATCTATGGTAGTGGTTTATTTTAACCGCTATTATAGATTTAGACTGTTATGGTGGTTATCAGTAATCGCTCCTATAGGTCGGACCTATGATAGTGGTTATGAATAACCGCTGCTATATATTTTTTTATATATTTTTTAAATATAATATAATTCTAAAATTTAATATCCATCTTTATCATTCATGATGTAAATAATTATAATTAAAGTATCATCATAAAAGATCATCTCGATTCGATAATTCTAGCTTTATTGATCAATAAATTTTGATTTCGATGACCATGAATGATGGTATAATGATCTGATAGATGAAGACCATCAATGAATCTAAAAATCTATAATGATGATTTTGATAATATTTATAGCATACTATTAAAGTTTTACTTCAATCAAATTTTGTTATCATGATCAATTTAGCATGGAATGATTTTAACCGTTAAATGAGAAATAAGAGATCAAAAGACTAAATGATATTCGATTATAAGATAAATTTTTAAATAAACGATCTTTGCTATAATTTTAATCATTTTATATGATGATGATTATAAAATTTAAATCATTTTTGTATGAACTATTCATGTTAAGCAGATCTTGCAAAAGCATATGCATAATTACTTAAGGAGTTTTAGAATGATATCAAGCGATGTATAATTTTGGATCATTCTTAGATGTGCGGTTTGAATTTTATGATCACCATCATAAAAATGATTAAAATAGTAATCAAGATCATTTATCTAAAAAATTATCTAATAATCGGATGCCATTTGGTCCTTTGATCATTCATTTTTTATTTGATGATCAAAATTATTTCATACTAAATTGATCATGATAATGATATTCGATTAAAGTAAAATTTTGATAGTGTGCTATAAACATCACTGAGATTATTATTGCAGGTTTTTGGGTCCATCAGTGGTCTTCATCTATTAGATTATCATGCCATCGTTCGTGATCGTCGAAATCAAATTTTACTGTTCGATGAAGCTAGGACTATCAAATTGAGATAGTCTTTTATGATGATACTCTAATGATAATTATTTAGATAATAAATGATGAAGATGAATATTAAATTTTATGATTACATCATATTCAAAAAAATTTTTTATGATTACATCATATTCAAAAAAATAAAAAAAATTAATATTAAACTATAGCAGTGATTTTGCAATCGCTGCAATAGGCTTATAGTAGCAGTTTTGGTAACTACTGCCATAGGTTAGGTCATTTTTTTCCATCAAACCCACCTTATTTTTATTTTTCCTCTCCCTCTCTCCCTCCCTCCTCTCTGTCGTCGGTGAGATCCTCCTTCCTCTCTCTCTCCATCCTCTCCACCATCGGCCCGCTCGTCCTTGGCATCCGTCGACCGACCCCTCCTCCTTTTTCTTCCCCGACCGACATCGCCTCCTCCCACTCCTCCTTTCCAACCAGCCCCACCTCCCTTTTTCTTGATTGTCCCTGACTCCTCCTTTTCCGACCAGCCCTGATAAGTACCATAAAAATACTAATAAAAGTATTAATTTATAAATTAATTTATTTTTATTTTTAAAAATTAATATTTTTATTTATTTTTTAAAAATATTATTATAAATAGAAAGAGCTCATTTTTTTGGTTAAAATAAAATAAATTTTGAGCAAATCAAAGTTAAAATGGATCTAATATGAATTTTTAAAGAAAAAAAGAAAAAAAAATTAACCGACTGGTTCACCCAAAATCACCCGGTCTGACCAGTTGAGCATGACTCAGTTCAGCCCAACGCCAGCCCAAAAATTTGGCTTGCCTATAAAGTCCAGCACCCAGCCCGCAGCCCATTTTCCTTCCCCAGTATTGATGTCATCTTAACATCAAAAACCACATGGTCCATGGTGGATCGCCATAGTGTTCGGTCCATCGTGGACCCTTTATAGGTCTACGATGAAAAAACACAGCTCACTAGGCAAAAAGGAAATTTCACCTAGTGTGTCATGCGGTGATTGGCTGTGGTCTTTATAGAGCTCGATCTAATACGGTGGTCCAACAGAACAATGATGCACAATCATACGGTCTAGGTTGTTTGCGGTTTAGATCTGACTGTAGAGGTTCATTTCCTAATTTGATTCGAATCCACCTAGCCCTGTTATGCCATTCGATGGCTGTGAGCACTCATATCTTCGATCCAGGGGTCAGATCTTCTCCCTCAGCATGATCGGATGGTTGAGAAAGCAGCCGATTGGAAGAAGAACTCCCTAGACCCTTATTTCACTCGATCCGACGGCCCAGATCTCCTCCAGAGCTCGATCGGATGGATAACAACGAATCCGACTTTGATTAAGCCTTCAATAATGGGATTTTGGATAATTTTTGATCGTTTGATCACCATCTCACGGCCAAAGAGGATAAGATCTTTACAACAATAGAACAGAGCTTAGTTTTACTCGATTTTAGGAGTTTTAAATTGATTTCAACCCAAATTCTTCATGCCAGCTCCCTCTCCACTCTATAAAAATGGTACTAGGCTTCAAAGAAAGATATCTTCAATCAAGAGAAGGTGATGGTATAGGATAGAGCCATGCTTGGATTTATGGTTGCTTCGAGGCAAATGGTGCCAAGAGAAAGAGTCGGTCTTCTACACCATCTCAACGCCAATGTCGATTTGAGATCAAGATCACCTGTTCTAGTTTTTGTATTTATTTTTCTTATTCTTTTAATTTGATGTATTTAATTTTTGAACATTTAAATTAATGCAAAATTTTATTTTTCTACTTTTTAAATTCATGTTCTTTATTTTTAATCGCTCTTTATTTTTATTGCAAGTTTATTGTTATTGCTCTTTATTTTATTGTAAATTGATGCTAAGATCTAGGTAGTAGATCTTAGTATCCAAAATTTATTTTCATGCAATTTAAATTTTTATTATAATTTTAAATTTTATTTTTTGACTTTAATTTTTTTAAATTTTTTTTCTAAAAATTAAATATTTCAAATCAAAGCATTATCTTCTCTGTAGATTCGATCCGACTCACTACTATCAACGTACTTTTAATTATTTTAAAAAAGTCAAAATTAAACTAATAAATATGGTATCTTAACGATAACATCATGCTTTTATCAAATTTTTTGGCACCATTATCGAGGATTAGCATAGATACTAATTTCTTTTGATTTTCTAGTAAATAAATAAATTAAGAATAATTTTGACAAATACATCAAGATTTTGGTGCCATTACCAAGGAAGGCATAAAAATTAAAATTATTAATTTTTTTAATTATTATTTACTAATTTTTCTTATTTATTTTATAAAAAAATAAAAAAAAGAAAAAGAATAAAAATATTAGGGCAAGGAGGAAAGCTTCTAATTTTATTTGGTGAGATCAATCCTAAATCCTAAATCTCTTTCTTTTATTATATTTACTTTATTTTTAAATTAATTAAAAAATATCTACTTAAATCTAATTAAAAGCTTCATAATAAGAGTAGAAATTCTAATTGCTTAGAGCATCCATTATATTAGTTTTATTTTTATTTTTATTTTTTATGATGATTACTAGAGATAAGGTAAGCCTCTCAAGTTCAATCAGTTTCATGCATCTAATTTAGTTGCATAGAACCCCTTGTCTAAAAGTATTTATGCATATTCATCTCTCAAATCAAGTTAAGGGCACAATTCATTAATCAAGATAAGGTGGGATTTTCATTATCCTTCCTTGGCCCATAAACAATCAACCAACCAATATCTCGCATCAACCTAAGCCTTTAATTTTAAAATCAATTAGACGTCGGCCCTAGAAACTTGAGCTCATTAGGATAAAAATTTTTAAGAGTTGGACCGAATTAGGGTTAGTCAATTTGATTGGTATCTAAGACAAGTGATTCAAGGACTACTGTTGTCCAAGTATGGCTACCTAAGAGGGGGATAAATTGGATTCTTTTAAAATTTTTAACCAAATTATACTCTAAAATAAATATGCGCTTCTAATTAAGAGAAACTTGAATACTTATGGTGAATGAGCAATGTGTAGCAGTGGAATTAAAAACAACTAAATAATGTAAATATGTAAAGCAAATAAAAAAAGTAAGAAAAGCAAAATTATAATATAAATACACAAAGATTTTATAGTGGTTCGGTACAATCCTGCAGTTATGTCCACTCTCCAAGCTATCCCTTTAGCAATTTTACTATAATTTCTAGATTATAGTGCATTTATTTTGATCCAGGATCACAAGCAAATCAAGTTAGTTTTGCCGGACTCACCAACCATAATCCTATATCAATAGTTTTCTTGGTTCACTATCAATCCGATTGGTTTTACGGACTCACCAACCAAAATCTATATAATCTAATTTTGAACTTGGATGGGCCTAATCTCCAAGTTTTTTCTTTCAAAGAAATTTGTAAAGAAATAAAAATACAAGTATAAAAATTCAGCATAAAAAGAAAAGAAACTCTTTTTGAAGTTTAATGAAGAGGCTAAAAGATGACTCTTGAAGCTTTGTATTCTCTCTTTTGAAGGCTGAGAGAAAGCTTGAATGACTAAGGATGATGATACTTGAAAGCTCTGAATTTGATGCATAAAGTTCTCTCTTTTCTCTCTTTTTCTTTAGATATTCAATGAACCTCACACCTTAAATGATTTTTACTTTCAATCCACTTAATCTTACTTCCCAAATATTTCTCTAGCCTTTTATACTCTTTATGATGGCTAGAGGGTTAGTTCTAGCCATTGAAAGCCTTAAAATAGTCGTTGGAGTGGAGAAATAATCGCTAGAAAAAGCTGTAAAAAATTAGCTATTACAATCACTGGGTCAACTCAATTTTTGACTGGGTCGGCTTAGTTTATAGCTGGATCGGCTCAATTTTCTGAATCTTGAAAAACTAGCTTTCTATACTTTCTATCTTTTATTTTTACTGAGACTAGGTCAGCTTAGTCTCAGACTGGATTAGCCCAGATTACATGCCATGCATACCGAACAGCCCATTTCGAAAGGGAATGACCTAGGGGTCATCCCTTGGGTTGATCCTTTTGCTAAAACTCAATTTTCTTCCAATTTATGCATCCAAAAATTATGGAACTGCCTCCAAAAGATTAGAAATCTTCTAAGCTTATTCTTGAAACTTTCGAAATAGATTTTCTCCAACTTTATAAAATTATGATTTTGCCTCTTGTCACTTTTTCTTGATCTCTAACTTGATAAAATTATAATTTTAACTTGAACACCTGAAAAGACTTATATCCATTCTTGAAATACATGGTTAAATACTTAAATATTCAAAATTTGACGATCATCAAAATCAATCATGGGGTCAATAATCTTCTTCTTTTTTATGATGGCAAAACTTTGAGTATATGCATAAAAATATAATTTAATGTGTTTCAATAAATTGGCTAGTATAAGTCAGGAAATGATAATATACATAAACATAAATGCACACTTCTTGAAAGCTCCAATTAATATTTCATATAATTTAGATACTCATATTAAAATAATATTTCAATTCAAATCAATGAGTATTAAGGTTCTAAGCAATTAATTCATTGAATTTCTTAAGTATTAATTCTTTAAGTATATAGTCAATATACCTCTCCTCCTTTTTGACAATATCAAAAAGCTCATAAAAAAAAATAGAAAAATCATCAAAATCAACATCAAGATATTAAATTGAGAGAAGTATCAAATTCATAAAGTCAAATCAAAGAAATCATCTTCTTTTTCGAATGAATATTTCTTTCTTTTAAAAAATTAGCTTGAATTCAAATATTAAAGACTCTCCCCCTTTTTGAATGAATATAATCTTTTAATCAGATTTTTAAATATACACTTTTAAGCTTTAAGAGGAATAGAGCTTTTCAAAAGATTTAACTATAAAATCAAGTATAATATGCACTTTAATATTCAATCTTTTCTTTTCTTAAGAAATTTTAGCCAATTAAGTTTGAAAAAGGTATGTATCGAAAATATATCAAGTAAAGTAAAATAAATAGTATCAAAATAAATGATAGTTATATTTTTAAATTTATTGCTTTGAGTAAAAATTGCTTCAATATAAATAATTCATAAGAATTTTGCGATGCACGTCAGAAATTTAGTATCAAATTTGAATTTTTAAATGAGTTTCAAAATTAAGTTTAGAAATTTATTTCTTAGAGTAAGAATATATTTTTAATTTAATTTAACTCCAATCAATTATCAAGAATAATCATGCAAATCAAAATATGAAATCAGTATATTAATGATACCACTTTAAATAATTTTTAATATTAAAAAATAATTTATTTATCTGATAGCACTTTAAATCAAGTAAATCAAATTGAATAAATACATGAAAGCACAAATTGAAAAGACTATAAAGTATTTGATGGAAAGTTTAAAATCAATAAGGTAATTGATTAAGAATTTTAGATCAAAAGTTTATTAACATTTTCAATCAAATCAAATCAGAAAATATCTCTTCCCTTGTTTTTCATACTAATAGATAGATTAATTCATTTTTTAACTTTCTCTCTCTCTTTATTTCAAAATTTGCATGCTTAAGCTTTACAATTTTTGTTACTCTCTCTTTTTCTTTCAACTTAAGCATCTTTAATTTGATACTATATTTATGATTAATTAATACCAATTTAGTAATTAATTTATCTTAAATGAATTCTCTTTCTTTTTTAATTTCAAAGATCTTTTCAATTAAATGATTATTTCTTCTTTAATGTTTTCTCCTCCTTACTTTAGCAACCAAAATTATTTTAAAATTAAACAAAATTCAAAAGCATGAGTATCAATTGAGTAAACTAAGTATTAATTAATCCAAATATCAATCAAACAAAGCATTCACTCAAGAAGACACCAAATTTTTATTAAATTCAAAGAATGTTTATAAAATAATGTATACAATAAGAATAAACATTGAGAGGATAAAAAAAAAGTATGACACGAACATCTATCAAGAAGATTTTTTGTTTAAATTTAGATCTTCCTTGCCATAAGAAATATCACTCAATTAAGTTTAGAAAATGTATGAAATTTTTTGAATTTTATCTTAAATGGTATCACATCAAGAGTATATTAATGTAAAATAGATTTGAGACATCATATTTAATTCTTTTGCCAAAAAATAATACAATAAATTATAAGGCAAAAAAGATACCAATGATACTAAGAGTGAAAATTTTCTTAGGAAGAAACTTCTTGATATCAATTAAACTGAAATTTAGACCAAATCATGATTTTTTTAATCGTTCAATATCATTTAAAGATTAATTTGCAAGTTTAGCTTGATACCAACGAATTTAGTTTTGAATTGATAAAGATAAATTGATTCAGATAGTTTAATTTGAATTGATATTGGCAAATCAGTCAAGGTACACCATAAAGTGATTTTAAGTTATTCTTCAAAAAGATCATCCCTTCCTTTTCTTAAGAAATATCATGCAATTTGGTTCAGAAAAGGTATATACTTTTGAGTTTGTCTTAAATGATATCAAATCAAGAATGTAGCAGTGCAAAACTAGATTTGAAATAAGGATATTCTTCTCTTTTTACCGAAAGATAAATCAATCAAATGCATGACAAATAGTAGACTATTTGATACCAATTACTTAAAACTAAAGTTTTCTTTAAACATCTAGCTTTAAAGATAAATAATAACTTTTTAAAAATATTTTACTTGATATCAACTTTAAAAGATTCAAGAAGAGTATTTTTCAAATTCAATTTTCAAAATCATTCAATCAGAACAAAGTATGAATGATCGTTAATAAATTCTTTTTTTAAGATAAAAAAGGTAATCAAATCAATAATCAAGAAAGATATTCAAATCAACTTAGGGAAGGTTCCATTAATCAAATTAAATAGGATCAATATCAAGAAAAAAAACTAGATAAGGGCTTTAAGAGTTATGTTTAACTAGGAGATTTTTAAATCCTTAGGATAAAACTAAGATGCAATGCAAATTAACACATCAAGCACTTGATTTTGATAATTGAATGTCTTATCTTCAAGTACTTATTCCATGCAAAATTTTAGAAGAATTTTGATAATTTAGCATCTTGTAGGGAATGCCAAAAGTTTATTTCTCTTATGGGTTTAGCAATTAAAACATTCATACCCAATTAATCATCTTTTAATTAAAATTCATCAATTATAAAATTAATATGGAAGGACTTAAAATATCATGCTAAATTTTTAAGATAAAAATATTTCATTCATAACATGATATATAGAGGAGAGCATATTAATTTAAAAATTAAAATATTTAAATTATTGCTAGCATCAAAATCAATTATACTTATTAAAGCATAAAAAGAGTTATCATATGCATATATATTAGCAAATCATTAAAATCAATACATTCAATAAATCAAACTTTCTATTCATAGAGTATGATCATTTTAAGTAATGATAAAATCAAAACACACTCAATAATTATACTAATTAATAATCAAAATATATTTAAAAAATAATGATGGCATGATGTAAGAAAAATTTAGATTTTATCAAATAGCATCATCCATCCATTTTCATTTCCAAGGCATCCTCAAAAATTTTCTTTCTTTAGTTTCATTGGATCCTTGGTGTACTTGCAAAATTACTTCATAATTTTTGATACCTAAGTCATCTTGGATTCATAAGAGTTAGTGCTCAAGGTTTTTTTTGGAATCTAAATTTGCCTTACCAAAGTATGGCCAATTCTTTTAAAATTATATTATAAAATTTTATGATCTATTTTGTTACATTTAAAATATATAATTGAATGATTTTCAAATGAAGCTTTGCTAAATATATTTTTGATAAATTTCTATTTTCTCAAAAAATTATAATCAATTGCCGCTTTATCAAAAATGGCTTTTGATTATTTAAAATTGTTTGAAGCTTTTGAGATCTAATTATAAATTTTTCAAGCATAGGCTTCAAGTTTTTAATTTCTTTTCTTAGATTGGTATTTTTTTCTAAAAGAGATTTCTTTTCTTTCAATAAATTTTTTTTTTTCAATATGAAATTTTGATCTTTCTAATTTTATTTTTAGATTAATATTTTCTTCAACTAAAGATTTTTTAGATTTAAGAAATACTTCCTTTTCTTTAGCCAAAGTATTATTTTTTTTCAAAATATCTTTCTTTTCTAATAAGATCTTACTCTTTTCATTAGCTAAGAGAAGATTTGACTATTTGAATTCTTTATTTTCAATCTTAATTTTTTAAATTTATCCATTAATTCATTAAAGGCTTCATATAATTCATCGAATGTAAATTAGAAAGAATTTTCAAAATTTACCTCATCTTCATTGGCTATGAGGCAAAGATTTATAGCACTTTCTTTTTCTTTCTCATTTTTTGTTTTCCTTGCTTTACTCTCCCTTAATTGATGCTTTCTTTTTTCCTTATTTCTTTTTCTTCTTTTTCTTTCCATCCTCATGAGCCATGAGACATATGTTGGGGTGAGTTTCATTCTCTTCATGGAAGCTTGATATTTTTTTTGACTTTCTTTCCTATAAGTTATTTCTAATTTCTTCCAAACTTCTTTTGCTGAAATGTAAGAAGAAATTTGATTAAACTTATTTACATCTAATGAACAATAAAGCATATTTAAAGCCTTAGCATTTAATTAAATTATTTCTTCATCATTAATCAAAGCATTGGATGTGTGTGGGCCATTGATTATAATCTTTCATAAATCATAGTCATGTGATTGTATGAAGATTTTTATTCTAGCTTTTCAATATATATAATTTGATCCATTTAATAATGAAGGTCTATCTATAGAATGACCTTCATTAAATAAGAAACTAAATGGATCAGCCATAAGATCTTTAACTCTAAAATAAAAAAAAAAAATTAGAGCACCCACTCTGATACCAATTATTGCCCAAGTATGGCTATCCAAGATGGGGGGTAAATTGGATTCTTTTAAAATTTTTGATCAAATTATACTCTAAAATAAATATACACTTCTAATTAAGAGAAACTTGAATGCTGTTGGTGAATGAGCAATGTGTAGTAGCAGAATTAAAAGTAACTAAATAATGCAAATATGTAAAGTAAATAAAGAAAGCAAGAAAAGCAAAATCATAAAATAAATACATAAAGATTTTATAGTGGTTCGATGCAATCCTACACCTACGTCCACTCTCCAAGCTATCCCCTT
The DNA here is from genome assembly GCA_006176705.1 of Cocos nucifera. Classification (NCBI taxonomy): domain Eukaryota; kingdom Viridiplantae; phylum Streptophyta; class Magnoliopsida; order Arecales; family Arecaceae; genus Cocos; species Cocos nucifera. Next base: position 302,112 of record QRFJ01003395.1, on the reverse strand, counting down.
GGAAATTTCACTATAATTCCTAGATTATAGTATATTTATTTTGACCCAAGATCATAAATAAATTCAGTTGATTTTGTCGGGCTCACCAACTACAATCTTACATCGATAGTTTTCTCAAGTTCACTATCAACCCGATTGGTTTTACGGGCTCACTGACCAAAACTTATATGTCCAATTTTGGGCTTGGACGGGCCTAATTTCTAAGTTTTTTTTTTCAAAAAAATTTGAAAAGAAACAAAAATACAAGTATAAAAGTTCAGCACAAAAATAAAAAAAGAAATTCTTTTTGAACTTTGATGGAGAGGCTGAAAGATGGCTCTTGAAGCTTTGTATTCTCTCTTTTGAAGGTAGAGAGGAAGCTTGAATGATTGAGGATGATCACACTTGAAAGCTCTCTGAATTTGATGCACAAAGTCCTCTCTTTTTTCTTTTTTTCTTTAAATATTCAATAAACCTCACACCTTGAATGATTTTTACTTTCAATCCACTTAATCTTACTTTCCAAATATTTCTCTAGTTTTTTATACTCTTTGTGATGGCTGGAGGATCAGTTTTAGTCATTGAAAGTCTTGAAATAGCCATTAGAGTGGAGAAATGATCGTTAGAAAAAGCTGTAGAAAACTAGCTGTTATGATCACTGGGTCGGCTCGGTCCGCACTGAGTCAACTCAGTTTATAGCTGGATCGGCTTGGTCCGCACTGAGTCAACTCAGTTTATAGCTGGATCGGCCCTGGGTCTTGAAAACTAGTTTTCTACACTTTCTATCTTCTGCTTTTATTTAAATTAGGTCGGCTCAGTCTCAGATTGGATCGGCTCAGATTGCATGCCATGCATGCCGAACAGTCCATTTTGAAAGGGGATTACCTAGGGGTCGTCCCTTGGGTTGATTCTTTTGCTGAAACTTAATTTTCTTCTAATTTATTCATCCAAAAATTATGGAACTACCTCCAAAAGCTTAGAAATCTTCTAAGCTTATTCTTGAGGCTTCCGAAATAGATTTTCTTCAATTTTATAAAATTATGATTTTGCCTCTTGTCACTTTTTCTTGATCTCCAACTTGATAAAATTATAATTTTAACTTGAACATCTGGAAAGACCTACATCCATTCTTGAAACACATGGTTAAATACTTAAACACTCAAAGTTTGACGAATATCAAAATCAATCATGGGGTCAACAACTACATCTCGAAGGAAGGTGGTTACTTAATTAGTTCCGTTAGCTTATCTGGCCAAGACAATTGGTATCTAAGAAAAGCAACGGGAGAACTTCCACCAACCTTACACTTATCTAGCTACTTGAGTGACTGATTCTTTACTTGAAGGGCTTGAAGGTGACCTTGGTAGTTAGGAGCTATCTAGATTTAGGATAACCCTTAGTCAGGATTGATTACCTAACTTGATTGCTAACTAAAATATCAAATCTAACTAAAATTAATTCTTCTCTTTCTTCTTAGTTCTAGGACTCCTTAGGATCTCTTTTTTAGAACTCTTCTCTCTTTTTTCTTCTTTTCTCCTTCAAAAATAAAATAAAATAAAATAAATTAAACTAAATTAAAAATAATAAAAAATAAAATTATATTTTTTAAAAATAATAAAATAATAAAAAATCTAAAAAAATTTGAACCATACGTTAGGTTTACACTAGTACATGCACGGTAGGAGCTTGCTTTTTCTAATCTAGTTGAATCTAATCATAAAATTGAATGGCCGAACCATATTAAACCCCATAGTCAAATAGCTAGAAATAATGGAGAACCACCTAGGCAGATGAATGAATATTTTATTTCTTTCATCTATAATCCATCGACTTATATCCAATTACTTGATATTCTTATAACTCACTATGAGATCAAGCCGACTACAATTCACATGCTTTCATTCTTCTATGGGAGCACCAATGAAGATCCTTACAAGCATTTGGATGAGTTTTTAAAAATTTGCTCTATGATGAAAATTCAAAATTTAACTGATGATGCCCTTCTATTAATCTTTTTTTTTTTCTTAAAAAAAATTATCTCATAGGTCGAACCAATATCATGAGGTGAGCTATCATTAGATTTGCTCAGCTTTCAGAAGAACAAATTTACAAGTCATGAAAAAGACTTCAAAAATTTTTTAGAAAATGCCCACACCATGGTCTATCTAAGTGGCAAATCGTTCAATCTTTTTATGAGGATTTAGGAGACCATTATAGACAAATGGTAGATGCATCCTGTGAAGGTACATTTATGAGAAAGAGTAAGGATAAAGCCTATGCCTTATTTAAAATCCTAAGTGAAAACTCAATTAATAATGCTTCATTATCTTTCTACCAAAAGTGGGCAAAAACCTATGATTTTAAACATCTATAATCTAGTTCTAAGGCTGACTTGAAACTAATAGCATAATAATTTAATAAAGTCAACCTTCTTAACTTAGAAATTAAATCAATTCCTAATCCTAAGTTAATAATTAATCTCCTACACAATTCACATCACCCTCTAATTATTAGTAGATTTGTTCAATCTATGCTAGCCTGGCCTATCATGTGAGTAAACATCCTATAGCTGCACAATTTTCAACTTTCATCCAAGAACAAGTCCAAGCTATGCAAAGCTACTCCAAGTCAGTTAATAATTCTTTTTCAAATTTATATAACCTAGATTAGAGGAACTACTCTAATTTTTCTTGGATACCTCAACAGACAAAGGCCCAGACCCAAATTCCATCTATCCAGAACTATCAAAATAGGCTCCAATATCAAAATTATGTCTATTATAAAGGTCAACCTAGTCAATCTTTTCAATCACTATATTACAATCAGTCCTCATACCTACCTCCTCAACAGACTAATCTAGCCAATGATAAATTTAATCAACTATAATAATTGATTCTGACTCAACAACAATCTATCGCAAGGCTAAAAGCACAAATAGGATAATTAGCTGAGTCTAGCATGAGAAGAGAACTAGGTCAATTATCGAGCCAATTGATTGTAAATCCCATAAACAATCCACCTAATATCTACTAACCACCTGGATCTAATTATCAATCTAATATCCCACCTAAGAATCTCTAATTAGAGAATGCTAAAAATAATTTTCGAACTTAAAAATGATAGGATTTTTAAGGACCCATATCAAGATCAGGTGAGTAAGGCTAGTACTAATGCTAACTAAAATAAAAATTTAAAAAAAAGATATTTAGTATTGAAACTAACCATATAAAAAAATTTGAGCTCGAAACTATTGAGGGATATATGAATCGAATTGAACTAAGCATTTTTTTTAAAAAATTAATGCACAGATCAAAAAATTTATGATATATTGAGGGATTAAGTATTAAAAAAATTCAATAAAAAGTTAAGTCTAGAATATAAATATTTTTTTAAATATTTTTAATTTTTTTCTACCAGCATCAAAGAAGAGTCCACCTTTTATAGGCTTGTATAAAGTAACTATATATTTTTTTATAAAAAATAATTAAAAAATAATTTTTAAGTATTTTTCATTGAATAATCGAGCCTTTTTGTCTAAGCAAGTATTGAATTTTGCATCAAAAAGTGGAAAGAGCAAAGAAGCTCATTGTAAAGCTAGTTTTAACTCGTAGTCTATTTGATTCAAGCTAGTAAGTTTGAGAAATATTTTATACCTAGTATCCTAAAGTCAATTGATTTGAGAGTCATTGGCTCAAGACTCGCTACATGGATCAAATAAAAAGCTTAAGAGATTCAAACACTAAATAGTGATACAATATTAAAAATATATATTAGTTTTTTATCAAGTAACCAGATCCCATTACCTAAGTAAGCAATGATATTCGTATAAAAAAATGGACAATGTGAATAAAAAAATATCAATAAATGAAGGATGAAAGTAACAATATACTTATTCATATGAAAGTTTAGACGATTTAGAGATAAAAGTAGGGATAATTTAGAAAAAGTTTAGAAAAATTTAATGTTCTTTACTTAATTTTAATATTGGTAAGTATTCATACTCCAATGACATACCTCACACTCTACTGAACATCAATGGCCATTTTGAAAATTATTAGATAAAATTCGAAACTCTAAAACTTAAAAAGTATCTAAAATTATTATTTTTTTTACTCCAGGATGAGCAAAGCTTAAGTTGGATGGTGTGATAAGTATCATAAAAATACTAATAAAAGTATTAATTTATAAATTAATTTATTTTTATTTATTTTTTTAAGAAATATTATCATAAATAGAAAAAGCTCAATTTTTTGGTCAAAATAAAATAAATTTGGAGCAAATCGAAGTTAAAATGGGTCCAATACAAATTTTCAAAAAAAAATAAAAAAAAAATTTAACCAGCGGGCTCACCCAAAATCGCCCGGTTCGACCAGTTCAGCCTAGCACTAGCCCAAAAATCTGGCCCATCTATAAAGCCCAGCACCTAGCCTGCAGCCCATTTTCCTCCCCCAGTATTGATGTCATCCTGACATCAAAAACGATGCAGTCCATGGTGGACCGCTATAGTGTTCGGTCCATCATGGACCCTTTACAGGTCTATGACGAAAAACATGACTCATAGGGCAAAAAGAGAATTTTACCTAGCATGTCATGTGGTGATTAGCTACGGTCTTCACAGAGCTCGGTCTATGGTGGTCCAGTGGAATAATGATGTGCGATTGTGCAATCCAGGTTGTTTGCGGTTCAGATCCTATGGCAGAGGTTCATTTCCTGATTTGATATTAATTCACCCGGCCTTGTTGCGCCATCTGATGAACATGAGTTCTCCTATCTTTGATCCAGCAGCTAGAGCTTCTCCCTTAGCATGATCGGATGGTTGAAAAAGTAATCGACTGGAAGAACTCCCTAGGCCCTTATTTCACTCGATCCGACGATCCAAATCTCCTCCAGAGCTCAATCGGATGGATAACAATGAATCCAACTTTGATTAAGCCTTCAATAGTGGAATTTTGGATAATTTTTGATTGTGTGATCGTCATCTCATAGCCAGAAAGGATCAGATCTTTACAACAATAGAACATAGCTCAGTTTTACTCGATTTCAGGAGTTTTAAATTGATTTCAACCCAAATTCTTCACGCCAGCTACCTCTCCACTCTATGAAAAAGGTACTAGGGAAGGTGATGGAGAAAGATGTCTTTAGTCAAGAAAAGATGATGGTATAGGATAGAGCCATGCTTGGGTTTATGGTTGCTTCGAGATAGATGGTGCTGAGAGGAAGAGCCGGTCTTCTACACCATCTCAACGTCAATGCCGATCCGAGATCAAGATCACCTATTCTAGTTTTTTATTTATTTTTCTTGTTCTTTTAATTTCATGTATTTAATTTTTGAATCTTTAAATTAATATAAAATTTTATTTTTCTATTTTTTAAATTCATGCTCTTTATTTTTAATCACACTTTATTTTTATTGCAAGTTTATTTTTATTGCTCTTTATTTTATTGCAAGTAGATGCTAAGATCTAAGTAGTAGATCTTAGTACCTAAAATTTATTTTTATGTAATTTAAATTTTTATTATTTATTTTTATTATAGTTTTAAATTCTATTTTTTGATTTTATTTTTTTAAATTTTTTTTTAAAAATTAAAGATTTTAAATCAAAGCACTGCCTTTCTTGTGGATTCGATCTGACTCACTACTATCTATATGCTTTTAATTATTTTAAAGAAGTCAAAATTAAACTAATAAATATGGTACCTTTACGATAATATTGTGCTCTTATCAGGCCCTACCATCTCCTCCTTCCTCAGCCAGCCTCGCAACCTCCCCCACCTCCTCTTCCTTCTCTGATCGGCCCTGTTGCTAGCCCCACCTTCCTCTTCCTCGATTGGCCCCACCTCCTCTCTCTCTTCCCTTGGCTCGACCCATAGCCGCCCCCTCCCTCTTGCGCCATTGCTGCCCCCTTAGCCTCCCTATACTCTCTTTCTATCTTTCTCTTTGTCTGTCACTCTCTCTCTTTCCTCTTTCTCTCTATCTCTCTTCTTTCTCTCTGTCTCTCTTTGTATCTCACTATCTCTATCTCTCTCGCAAGCTATCGCTAGCACTACCCCTCCCTTTAGCATCATCGCCGCCGACGACCCTCGAAGCTTTGTGCGACCCCCTCCCCATAGGAAAAGATATATTTTTTTAAATTTTATTTTATAATAATATTTATTAATTATTATTTATAATATTTGTAATAATATTTATAATATTTTATAATAATATTTAAAAAGAACCCCCATTGGTGGGTTTTGGGACGTGCTGGCGGCTGTGGGTCACATCGATGGATAAGAAAACTTCTACCAGTTGGTTCTATGCCATGCCGACGGTAGTCTTGGGCCATGCTGTGTCGATGGCCATGGAGGGCCCTGGGCCATACCGGCCAATAAGAGAACCTCCATCAGTGGGTTTTGGATCTTGCCGGTGGCCATAGGCTATGCCGATTGCTAAGAGAACCCCCACCAGTTAGTTTTGGGCCGTGTTGGCACGTTCCGTGCTGTGCCGATGACCTTGGATCGTGCCATGTCGATGGATAAGAGAACCCTCATCGGTAGATTCTAGATCGTGCCAGTGGATTCTAGGCTATGCCATGGACTGTGCCGTTTGGTAAGCTGAAAATATCCATCGACTGGTTCTGAACCATGGTGATGGGTTTTGGGCCATACCGATGATCTTGGGCTGCACCATGTTGGTTGGTAAGTGAACTCCCACTGACAGATTTGGGGCTGTGCTTGTGGATTCTTGACCGTCGGATTTTGTGCTATAGCTTGATAGCTAGATGTCGAGGCATGGTGGTGGCTTACATTGCATGTTAGAGTTTATTTATGAATGCAATTCATGTTTATATCTTGTTATTTTTGTTTATTATATTGCATAATAATAGATCCATTAATTGATTAGTATATATAATCTCCGACATCCTATGTACAATGATCAATTGATTATGATATTTTAAAAATTATAAATAATTCTATAGGTAATTATAATAATTAAACAATATGTTAAGGGTCTGAAAAAAATTTCTGACAGCATTATTCTTTTGTTCTTCTTACATGGAAGAACTAAGAAAAAATACTACTGAAATTTCTTTCGATTTCTATTATGTATCGTTTAATTACTGTAATGAACCTATAGAATTAATGCAATTTTTGAATAGGCTAGGACCTATCTTTATCTATTAGTTGGTGATAGGATGCATTTATTGCATATCTAAAAATGATATTTAATATAAGCTCCACACGTGATATTTATTTTGATCCCTATTTATAATATATTTTTTTATTTATAATGTATATTTATTTATAATGCGTTGGTATATAATGTAAGTTCCATACTTGATTTAAGTATAATATCACCATTTTTATAATAGATAAGGGATGGATGAAGTTTAGTAGGCTCTCGCTAGAAGATGAGTTGGACTTCAAAATTTTTTTGATTTTGCTATAAAAAAATTTAGAGACCATAGACTTATCCAATATCCTTATAAGAAGTGTATGGATGGACCATGGCTACCTCATTAAGATGTAAATGACCATCTCACTATTTATGATTTTAAACCTGGTTATGAAATTTATTGAGATCAACATAATGAGGGTAGGTCGTAAAGAGGCGATCAACATGATGGGAGAGTGGAATAAATGGTTCATGATATTTTTTTATTTATTGGCTATAATGATAGTGCATCTACATTTATACATGATCCTGTAGTTGGTGGAATGACAAACAGTGAGCATATGGAGAAGGTCCACAAGTTGATGGAGAATACTAATATTCCATTGTATCCTGGATATGAAAAGATGGTGAAGCTTGAGTTCTTAATCTAGTTGTATCATGCGAAATGCTCAAATAGATTTAGTAATAATGGAGTGAACTGCATACTAGAGCTTTTGGGGGACAATCTTTTGGACAATGCATAAATCCTGAAGAATTATTATGAGGCATCGAAGATTATTGAATAGTTGGACTTTACTTATACTAAGATACATGCATGTCCCAATGATTGCATGCTGTATTGAGAGGGGGATGCCAATCGAAATGAGTACATGAGATGCGGTATATCAAAATGAAAATAGAATAAAGATGGTACATTGATCCGTGTATCTGAAAAATTGATGTGGCACTTTTCTTTAATTTCTAAACTATAAAATTATTTATGTCGGTAAGGACATCGAAAGACATGAGATGGCATGAAGAGGACTGAACAAAAGATGATGCATTGAGGCATCCAACCGATGGAGAGGCATGGTAGAAGTTTAATGAAATACATCTCGACTTTATATAAGAGATACACAATGTGAGGTTGGGCTTGTCATGTGATGGTTTCAACCCATTCAAGCACATGAATATTGCCTATAGTATATGACCAGTGTTTATTCATGTGTACAACCTCCCACCATGGATGTATACGAAAAAATTCTTTGCTTTCATGATAGTGCTCATTCCTAGATCGATGGAGTTAGGTAATGATATTGATGTTTATTTGCAGTCTCTTATTGTCGAGTTAAAATAGTTATGGAGCATTCAAGATGTTTTAACTTTTGATGCTTTGATAAATGAGTCATTCTCCATATGTGTAGTGCTTCTATGGACAATAAATAACTTTCCAGCTTATGCTCTAATGTCGGGTTGGAGTACGAAAGGTGAGCTAGCATATCCGATTTATGAAAAAAAATACTCGATCTAAAAAGTTAACATGTCGAAGAAGTTTTAGCTTTATGGCTTATCAACGTTTTCTCCATTCAAATCATCCATACAGAAGGGATGCACGCTCCTTCGATGGCACTATTGAAGAAGGTGAGGCTTCTAGCTAGATGTCTGGGAGTGAAGTATTGGGAGAGTTGGATAGTCTCAGTGTTGAATTTAGAAAAAGGTGATCTGATTGATGGTAACAAGAGGAAGTGTCAATCAAAGATAGATGACATACACTTTAATTAGAGAAAAAAAGCATTTTCTTTGACTTGCTATATTAGGAGACAAACTTATTGCACCATTGCTTAGATGTAATGCATATTGAAAAGAACGTGTGCGAGCTCCTATTGTCAATAATCTTGAATATCAAAGATAAGAAAAAGAATGACTTGAATTTTTGATTTGACTTGAAATAATGGGGCATTAGGAGATCACTCCATCCGAAGCCAGAAGAAATAGAATAATGGAGGCTCTCTCATGTATGCTATGTTATGAATGCCTCCAAATGGTCCATATTTTTTCATGTGTTAGAAAATGTAAAGATCCCAGATGGGATACTAAAGTATACTACAGAACAGAGCTATGGCAGCGGTTCGTAATTGCTGCCATAACCCAAAAAAATGTTGCTATAGGCTATGACAGCGGTTAGCTAACCGCTGCCACTACAGCCATCACCGTAGGTCTATGATAGTGGTTGTTACAGTAATTTTTGAAACCACTGTCATAGAGTGCCTATTGCAGTGATTCATAAACCGCTGTCATAGATCTAATATAGTTAACACAATACTTATGGCAGCGGTCGGCACGTCTATGATAGCGGTTGTAAAATCACTGCCGTAGCTTCTGAATAATTAAAAAAATATAAAATTTTTAATTTTTTTATATATTTTATCTGATAAATGCAGAGATATATAACATAAAAAAATATTATAAACATAAAAATATTTCTAAAATGCTAAAATTTTATTATCAAATAAAATTTATTATAATATTTTTTTAAAAAAATACATCAAAAGTCTCCTAAATCTACATCGTCGTCATCATCGAAAGATGGAGCACGAGTTGGAGTCGGAGCTGGAGCTCGAGCTGAAGCCAGAGCTAGAGGAGTTGGAGCTAGAATGTGGGCCAACATATCCTCAAAGCCTATGAAGACACCTCCAAAATGCATGCTGAACATCGACACCATGTCTCTCATGATGCCCTCCAGATAAGATGCACACTCCTCAGCCCAATCTGCCTGCATCGTAGTATGATCTGCTTGTGCCAACGCCTCCTCAAGCTCCTCTCGACTGATGACACTGAAAGCCTGTGAAGAGATGCCTGCTTGGGACCAATAGCTGGTCGGCGTATGTTTGGGCCTGTAGGATCCTTCCAAAGTGCTCAAGCCCCAAGACCTGGGACAGATGGTCATGGGGGCCAGAGGTATCCAGGCCCTCGCTCGTGAGCGCAACTAACTAATCTTATAATTATAAATTCAAATAAAATTTTATAAGAAATGCTATAATATTAATCATATATACTAATATATTTAATACTCACAAAAATCCTCTCGATCGTGATGGTTATTAGCCTGCCCTTCTTGTCTGTACGGCTGGATCGAAAGATCTCGCTATGACTGGGCATCAGTCCATTCCTCATCAGCTATAATAATGGATCAGTTTATCAAAAATATGAAAAAAGTATCAATTTAATTTATTTACCAAGATTTAGAATTCATTACCTTTCTATGCATACGACTGGCTATAGACTCACGGTCGAGAGTGTGCGTATACTCCTGGGCTGCTCGGTTCTCTCAGTTCTAATGGGAGGTAGCCTAACAAGTATTTAAATAAATAATAAATATTTTAAAAATATTTAAATATAATTTTAAGTGTATTGAAAAATTTAAAAGTTAGTAATTTTATCTCGAACTCCTGGCTCCTCCAATGTGTAACCATCCTCTCCTACTAATTTGGAGGACAGTCCTGTATCCAAGGAACAAGCTCCTCTGGAGTATCTCGTCGATGCTCGAGCCATCCTCTGTAGAACTTGATCTTGTAGCCCCTGTACAACTTTTCGATCTTCTTCAGTTAGGCATCTTGAGCCCTCTCATGATTAGAAAAGTCATACCTCCTTTGTACAAAGTTATCAAAAGTTAGTTACAAAATTATTCTAAACAAATATAGTGTAAACATATAAAATACATAAATATAATTAAGATGCACTTACTTATATCTCCTCCCACACTCGATCCCTGACAGCATCATCCATCAATCTTCAGTCTCTGGGCTCTACCAGAATAATGTCTGATCTCCTCACAAGCACTCTAAAAAAGAAATGCATTTTTCATGCGGTCTCTCCTACTGGCCTCCCCTCTGCATCATACTGCACCATCACCTGATGCTGGTAGTTCTACACATGCACCATACATGTGGGACCGTGAAATGTCTGACTGGATGATGCACCTATAATAAAAATACATTATGCAAATATATTTATTATATAAATATTATATAAAAAATAAATAAATAATATAATAAAAATATATACTTAGATGTCGGTGGAGTAGCATGTGTCGGAGATGTGGATGATGGTGGAGACTCAGATGTCGGTAGAGTATATGCCGTCGGTGGAGTAGATGTCGACAGTGGAGGTTCTTGAGCAGCCAATATGGAGGTGGATGGAGTATGCTTAGACTGCTCCTTAGATGCTGAACTCCATGTAAACCGTCGAGAGGCAGGGGTGAAAGCTAGATGGCATTTCGGTGCCATCATGACCTACAATGTTAATGAACATTAACCAATATAACATGTTGAACAATAATCAAAGATATGCCTAGGTACCATCCATACAATATGGATGCCGAAGATTATGTACACTAATCAATTGATGGGTCTATCGCTATGTAATGCAATAAACAAAAGTAACAAGATGGGGGTTCTCTTAGCGGCTGGCATGGTACGGCACGGCACGACATGGCCCAAGATATGACCTACCGACACGGCATGGTATGGCACAGCCTACCGACACGGCATGGCTCAAGGCATGGTATGGCCTACCGATACGGCACGACCTAAGGTGCGGTCTACTGACACGGCATGGCACGTTCCAAGACACGGCCTACCGACATGGCATAGCCCACGGCATGGCCTACCGGCACAGCTTAGATGCGAAGCTCTGCATAGTCATTCGAGGGGCGGGGGTGAAAGGTAGATGGTGTTTTGGTGCCATCATGATCTGCAACGTTAATCAACATTAGTTTGAGTATTTTACCATGTGTTTCATGAGTGAATGTAGATCTTTTCAGTATTTAAATTATAGAATCGTTTCAAGAAAAGATCTACAAAAATTCATCAAGTCAAGATCCTTAAAGAAGAAATTTTTCTTAAGCTTCCAAAGATCAGAAGAAAGAGAGCTCTTTGATCAAAACAAGAAAGATATAAAGGAGAATTCAAATAAAAATCAAATCTCTTTGATTGGTAGCAAAAATTTCTCAAAAATCTTTTTAACCAAAATAGAAATTCAGTTTCTGTGCTCTGAGAGCAAGAAGTCTTGCAGGATTCTCGAGAGGTCTCACGGTTCCGATGAGACGTCTCATTCAGAATCGAGAGGTCTCACGGTTCTGATGAGACGTCTCATTCAGAATCGAGAGGTCTTGAAATCTCTCTTCAACCATCTCTATTTTAGAAACCCAATTCATCCCTCTTCTTGGGTTGTAATCTCTAGGCAACAAATATAATATGTTGAACAATAATATTAACAACACATCAATAAATAGACTCTAATAATTTATACTAGAATGTTGAAGTCATTGCCTAATGACATCTACAATATAGACTCTAATAATTTATGCTATGTTGGTCCCAACAAATTTTATAACCAGCTTTAAAGTCATAAATAGTGAGGTGATCATTTACATCTTGACGAGGCATCCATGGTCTATCCATACACCTTTTACAAGGATATTGGATCAGTCTATGGTTCCCAAATTCTTCTATAGCAAAATCAAAAAATATTTGAAGTCCAGCCTCATATTCTGGCGAGGGCCTATTAAATTTCATCCATCCCTTATCCATTTTAAAAATAATGATACTGTAATTAAATTATTTATAGAAATTAAATTATATACTAATATATTATAAATAAATATGCATTATAAATAAAAAATGCATCATAAATAAGGATTAAAATAAATATCATGTATGGAACTCACATTAAATAACATTTTCAGATATATAATAAATGCATCCTATCATCAACTAATAGGTAAAGATAGGTCCTATCTTATTCAAAAATTACATTAATTCTATAGGTTCAATACAGTAATCAAATGATATACAACAGAGATTGAATAAAATTTTGACAGCATTTTTTCTTAGTTCTCCCATATAGGAAGAACAAAAAGGAAAATACTATCTAAAATTTTATTCAGAATCCTTAGCATACCGTTTGATTACTATAATTATCTATAGAATTATCAATAATTTTCAAACTATCCAAATTTAATAATTAATTGATCATTGTACATAAGTCTCTCATCTATATAATTATATATAATTGTACGAATGTCGAAGATTATGTACACTAATCAATTGACAGGTCTATCATTATGCAATGCAATAAACAAAAGCAACAAGATATAACATCCAGAAAATGTTATCCAATAAATTCTACAACATGAATTACATTCATAAATAATTAAGGATGAGCAACAGTCGTAGATCCGATCTCTTGTGCAAACCTGAGTGTTAATCCAAAAACCTGAAAGAAGAACGAAATAGATGATGGTAGCACCTTAGGGCTTAAAGTTACAACCTTAGAGAGACATATCAAATTTTGTTTGCAACCATCGAGCTGGCTCGCTTAGAAGCCGAGCCAGCTCTATGCCTAAGATAGTCGACTCTGTGCTTGAGACAGCCGGCTTCGTGCCTGAGACATTCGGCTCGGATCCTGCCCCAACTGGCTCGATCTCGGCCCGAGCCGACTCGACTATATATTTGAGCCAGCTCGATCATATGCCATCTCCTATTCTTGGCTGTCTCTGTCCTCCTCTCATCTTTTCAACTACTCGTCTCCCACTCAATCTCCATCGTCGGCGAGGTCGGACCCCCTCCCTGATCCCTCTCTCCCTCTCTCGATCTCTCTCACCAGTGAGGCCAGACCCCCTCCTTCCCTCTCTCCCTCTCTTGATCTCCCTTGTCGATGACGGTGGCAAGACCGAACCCCTCCCTCCTTCTCTCACTCTCTCGATCTCCCTCACCGGTGAGGCCGGACCCCCTCCTCCCAGTGATGCCGACGAGGCCGGACCCCCTCCTCCCTTTCTCTGATCTCCCTCGTCGACGATGGCGGCAAGGCTGAACCCCTCCCTCCCTTTCTCCCTCTCTCTTTCTTAGTTTTGGATCTCGAAATTGGGTCCAGATACCTAGGATCCATTAGGGTTCGAGTCTAGTACTTCAAGTACGGTTCCATCGGATATTTTGGTTTGGGTCTGATACTAGTAATTAAAATCGAATTCAGATCTGAATATCTAGGTTCCAACCCAAACCCAACCCATTGACAGGTCTAGTCCAGTGATTAATAAATAATACTATAAAATAAAAATAAAAATTATAACTATGGCTATAGAGAGAGGGTTGCATCGAAAGCTTCGAGGGTTGCCGACAACGGTGCTAGAGGTAACTTGCAAAACAAGAGCAAGACAGTGAGATAGAGAGTAGAAAAGAAAGAGAAAGAGAAAAGAGAGAGAGGGGAGAGAGGGAGAGGGGGCCTGAGGGGTGCCGTGATGGGGAGGCCAGTGGAGGGGGAGGGCAAGGGTAAGGTGGCTAGGGATGGGAGGGCAGGGGATATGGCGGCCGGAGATGGGGAGGGTAGGGGGGCGGTTGGGGAATGAAAGGGCAGGGGTGGGCGGCGACGGTCGGGAGGGAAAGGGGCTATGGCGGTCGCGGATGGAGAGGTAGGGGTGGATGGTGGTGGGGATGGGGAGGGCAAAGGGCGAGTGATCGGGGATGGAGAGGGTAGGGGGCGGTGGGGTGGGGGCGATAGCGGGATTGGAAGGAGGGAGTGGCGATCGGGGAGGGCGGGGTGGGCGGTCGGGATGGGGGGGCAAGGGCAGTGGCGACGAGGATGGGGAGGGAATGGGCGACGATGGCGGGATGGGAAGGGCAGTGCGGGGGTGGATGGGCTGGGGGTTGGACGGGCGGGGGGTGGGCGAAAACCCTGGGGGGGGCGACGTAGGGGGCTGATGTAGGGATGGGTTGAGACTGTCGAGAGCGGGGTCAATCAGGAAGGAAGGAGGACGGCGTCGGTCAGGGGGAGGACTTGGGTGGAGTTACCGACATGGAGAAGAGGGAAGAGAGAGCATACGGGAGGAAAGAAAAAATTAGGAATTTTTAACCTAACCTACGGCAATAATTTTGAACTATGCCATAAATTTATGGCAGCGATTAATGAAAAATGATATAATAGATTTACGATAGCGGTTTTCTAACCGTTGCCATAGATATATAGCAGCAATTTCTAGTAACCACTACCTAGGGTGGAAATTTTTTTTTTTTATAAATATTATATAATTTTAAAATTTAATGCTCATCTTCACTATTTATTATCTAAATAATTATTATTAGAGTAATCATCATAAAGTTCATCTCGATCCGGTGGCCCTAGCTTCATCGACCAAAAAAATTTAATTTTGACGATCATGAGTGATGATGTAATGATCTGATAGATGAAGATCTTCGATTGATCCAAAAATTTGTAACGATGATCTTGGTGATATTTGTAACATACTATCAAAGTTTCTCTTTAATCGAATATCGTTATCATGGTCAATTTAGTATGAAATAATTTTGGCCATTAAATTAGAAACAAATGATCAAAGGGCTAAACAGCATCTGATTACGAGATAATTTTCTAGTTAAATGATTTTTACTATAATTTTAATCATTTTATATAATGATGATAGTAAAATTCAATATTTTGTATGAACTATTCATTTAAGCGATATTCAAACATGAGCATATAAATAACCAACAGAGTTTGAATGGTTTATCAGGTGACGTATAGTTTTAGATTGTTCGTAGTCTCATGAGTTGAATTTTATAATCACCACCATAAAAAATAATTAAAGTAGTAGCCAAGATCATTTATAACAAAAAATATCTCATAATCGGATACCATCTGGTCCTTTGATCACTCGTTTATCATTTTATGGCCAATTAACCTATACTAAATGACCAAGATAATGATATCCATATAAAGTTTTTGATAGTACCTACAAATAATCAAGATCATCATTGTAGATTTTTAGATCCATCGAAGATTTCTATCACAGATTATCCGCCATCATCATTCGTAAGTCATCGCAATCAAATTTTTCTGATCGATGAAGCTAGGGCCATCGGATCGAGGTGATCTTTTGCAACGATACTCTAATGATAATTATTTAGATAATGAATGATGAAGATGGACATTAAATTTTAAAATTATATAATATTTAGAGAAAAAATAAGAAAAAATATATGGCAGCGGTTACAAATAACCGCTGCCATAGATCGACTTATAACGGTGGTTATAAGGAACCACTGCCATAGGTCCGACCTATGGTAGCGATTACTGACCTATGACAATAATTTTTCTAACCACTGCCATAGGTCAGACCTATGGCAGTGGTTTCTTTTAACCGCTGTCGTAGATTCTATTACAATGATTTCAAAAATCATTGTCATTAGGTCAGACCTATGGCAGTGGTTTCTTTTAACCATCATCATAGATTCTATTACAGCGGTTTCGAAAATCGTTGTCATAGTATGCGCTGCCGTAGGCTCTTTTTATAGTAGTAACATATCAAAGCATGTGAATAGTAAGGATGTCAAACTTAGGAAATTGAAGACTCTTGATTATCATATATTGATGTAGGAGTTGATCCCAATAGCTATTTATCGCATGTTGTCAAAAAATATTAGAATGACTATTATTTATTTTTGCAACTTCTATAGAGATATTTGTGCAAAGAGGTTGCTTAAGAAAAATGTAAAGAAAATGAAGGTAAGAATGATGACTATATTATATGATCTGGAGAAGATATTTCTACCATCATTTTTCATAGTTATGATGCATCTCATCGTGCACCTTATGGGAAAAATTATACTTGGAGGCCCAGTATTCTGCCGATGGATATATTCCATCGAGAGAAATATTTAAACAGTGAAATCTTATTAAGGAATATGAATCATCTGAAGGGATCTATAGTAGAAGGCTATCTAGATCAAGAGTGTATGAATTTTTGTACCATATACTTAAACAAGATCAAGATACATCATAACTGGCCAATGAGGAATTAGGATGATCAGTATGAGCCAATTGAACCTGCATTTGAGTTCATTCCATAACCAGATAGACTTTCTACTTCATACTGCCTCACTGATTTAAGCATTGAGGAAAGAGATAAGGTTCATCGCTACATACTATTCAATTATGATGTCATTGAGCTATACATAAGGTGAGTCACTCAGTCTTATTTATTTCTAAAGCACCGCTACGTGCTATTTAATTATGATGTCATTGAGCCACACATAAGGTGAGTCACTCAGCCTTATTTATTTCATAATACTTAAAAATAAATAAGGCTACACCAAAATTCATTCTTTGTGTATGCAGTAGACACAAGAAGATTATAAGAGTAAAATATGGTAATTTAAATATACGAAAGAAAAAGAAAATGCATAGTAAAGAATTTTCTGAATGGTTCAAAGATCATGTAAGCGAATATATATTCTTATCTTGTGTACTTTATTTGAACATGTTTACTAATTAGGTGTCATCTCCTTAGGTATGGAGATTACCGCTTGGTGATGTGAGCTCTGAAATACGTGCTCTTTCAATGAAACTTAATCATACAGTGTGTGAGTATAAATATCTCGTCATTAACGGCTATAGGTTTAATATTTATAGTTGGTCCGTAAACATGATAACACAAAATAGTGGCGTAATGTTGAGAGCCACCATTGGGTGTTATGCTAGCTCAGAGGATTCATAGGCTCGTACGGAAGATCTAAACTATTATGAGGTGGTAGAGAAGATACTCATCTTGGACTACTATTCTAAATGGAGGATTGTATTGATGAAATATGATTGGTTTGACACCTTGTCTCAGTCAGGGATGAAGATTGATGAGTGCAATTTTACTCTCATCAACATATAATGTCATCGCTGTTAGATATGTGTGCCCTTGAAGCTAGATTGGCTAACAGTTATAATACACTTCTAAGAATAAAATTATAATTTTGACTATAAATAATAAAATAATTTATTTTCTATCATAATGTATATTTGAAAGTGTTTGTGATACACTCCTTGAGTTAATGGCAATGATAGTTTATATTTTCAAGAGTTAAAAATTTAAGACATGAATTTTCATTATTAACTCATAAAATGCTCCCGACCGTAGGATCATCATGAGGATGGTGATTGATCCAGAAGGTTGGTGTATGATCGCTTCTTTAGGATCGATGAATCTTGGTGTAGAGACATCGGTGGAGTAATAGATACTCGTTACAGGAACGAGGGCATAAGTATGACCACCTCGAGCAGTCATGAGGAAGTCTATTTTCATCAATGATTGGCTCGAGCGTAAGTGGTTGTGTCTGGTTTTCTGATCTGAGGTACATCGCAGTTTATTTGGGATGTTGTAGTGACCATACCATAACTCAGTCCTAGCCATTTGAAACTCTGAGGTGTATGTTGACTATAGCATGTTCATTGTAGAAATTGGATTGCCTAATAAGGGATCTATCTATCTCGGTAGAGAGGAGCAGTCTTATGATGTCATGAGAAATCAATCCATAGCCATGGCATGGCAGAGTGAAATAATAGAAAGAGTTTCTATTAGGATTTTCACATTGGACTTGAATCGAATGATTAATTCATATGATGGATATTAGGGTTTGACGAGATCACCTTAACCCTAATCCGATCGGAGCTTAAGATAGAGGAACTTAATCACATAGAAAACTGCACTGAGAGGTTTGCTTTTAGTTCTGATGGGTTGCCACCATATGCTGCTAGGTATCACTGATGGATTTTGGGAGCAATTAAAATGATTTGGATGATCGATCATACTAGTTGTCTGAATCAAAAAAGTTTTAGTGTACAATCACTTCTTCATAGTAGATGAGTCTTGAGTCTACGGTGTAGAGACACCAGAGCGAGAGTATAGGTACTCGTTAGAGAATGAGGGCACTGAGCGTGACCACCTCGAGTAGTCATAAGGAAGTCTACCTTCTCGTCGATGACTGACTCAAAGCTGCAGTGGTGTGTCTGGTTCTTTGACCTGAGATGCATCGGCAGTTCACCTTGAGGGTGTTATAGTTTGACTATACCATGACTTGGTCTCCTAGCCATTTGGAATCCTGAGGTGTATGTTGGCTATAGCATGTTCATTGTAGGAATTGGATTGCACTAAGAAGAAATCTATCTACCTCGGTGGATGAGGAGCAGCCCTATGATGATCATGAGAATCAAGTCCATAAGCCCATGGCCATGGCAGAGTAAAATAATAGAAAGAGTTTCTATTAAGATTTTCACATCGAACTTGAATCGAATGATTAAATCATATGATAGAAATTAGGGTTTGATGAGTTTACCTTAACCCTAATCTGATCGGGGCTCAAGATAGAAGAACTTAATCACACAAGTAGCTGCACTAAGAGATTCATTTTCAGTTTTAATGGATTGCCACCATATACTGCTAGGTGTCACTGGTAGATTTTGAGAGCAATTAGAATGATTTAGATGATCGATTATTCTAGTTGTCTGAATCAGAAGAGTTCTAATCTATCAGAAGAAGTTTCGATGATGTCGATGATGGAGATCACGATATATCCTATTACCATAGAGAACTGAACCTAACTATATATTCCCACCAGCGTTAAATTTATTCTCGAAATCCTCAAGCATATGATTTTCTACTTTCTTCCCTATGAGATATACTAGTGCGACCAAATCTTGCATATTTAATCCTATAAAACTTCTTGCATTTCTTAATTGATCTGCAAAGCTTCTGAGTAGTATCTTGATCCACGGGGAAATTGGCTGCCACATCATCTATACCCTACATATGAAGTTGAGTTTTTGATGGTGGCGCTCAAGGAGGAATTGATTCACCTTGAGTAATCTGCGTAATGATGATGGTTGCTTGTTCATGGCAAACCATTGTCAAATGAGATTTCTACCAAGAAAGAAACTCTCCTAAAATGGTTGGCTTGGGATCATATAATTTAATCAAGGAGTTCTATTGAATAAGACTTGGGGTTCTCCCAATAAATAAAAAATGTATCATGCCTAAATCTAATCGGAGTTAGTGGTGGTGGAGGAACCAAATCAAAAAAAGAGGAATTCTAATTCTAAGCTGGAATAAGATCTCCATAGCAAATATGGGTTTTTTTATCCTATACCAATGACTCGATCAAATGGTTTATGCCAAGCCAAATTGACATGTTACTAAGATAGGAGAGTAATGTTCTACTATACATTTGTTGTTCTTGGATAGCTTAATTATTGAATAAACATGTAAATCATTGGGGATTAAAAATGATTGCCGTAGAGGCTCTATTGTTTTAGCCTCGGCCTGGACATGATGGTGGAAGGAAGCATGAGCCGATGAGTATAAAGGAATGGAAAGAAAAATGAGTTGGTTTGCCAAGCAAGAAAAATGAATTGGTTCATCAAACAAATCCTTCATATAATTTTTGAAAGTATTCAAAAAAAGTTATGAATGGGCATCTAACTGAGGAAGTTTAGGGTTGATAGGAGGAGAAGGAAAGGAGTTGATTTTAGAAGAATGGAATTTTAAAAAATAGGCATAAAAATAGATTTGGAAAACCTATAGGGGTACCCACAACTAGTGGATGTAGATTAAAATTCTTTAAGACCTCAGAATAAAAATCCGAGGATGATGGGAGCACGAGAGTCAAGGGAGCGCGCAGGATTTCTAGCTTTATTTTTAAAAACTTTTTTTGATAAATGCATAGCAGATAATATTTTTAATCATATTAATAATGAAAAGTTATAGGATCTAATGCATTGTATATGCATGCATATTTGAAAATAAAAACAAGATCAACAGTAAAACTATTTTACTGCTCCACGTGTTCAGAACATGTTACCTTTTCATGGGTAGAAGAATATCGTAATCTAATCTCCTCGGTGTAGATCTGAATGCCGCGAGGCAACCACACATGCGTCTAACCTCTACAGATAATCTACACGAGGCTCTGATCCCGATCAGTTTCTTTCGAGTGCTAGCTTTGCAGATATCTTCAACAACTGATTTAGATAAAACTTCTTTTGATTTTCTTCACCGGATCTTCGAACACTCCGGATTCCAATGAATGTAGATAAGAAGTTGAGGAGGTTCTCTGCCTGGATCTATGAAGTCACGACCCTCGTAACTCATAGATCTAAATCCTAAACCCTTGATAGATTCTCGGGTATGCTCTCATCCAAAATCTCTTGCACTTAGAACTCTCTTTTCTTTTTGATTTTTTCTCACGCAGAAGAGCTCACGCATAAGATCAAAAACTTCTTGTCTGATCTTCCTTTTTGTTACTCTTTTTCTCTTCCTCTCTCTTTTTTTCTCTCTTTTTGCACATCCATAAAATCCATCATTTTATAGAAGTGCACAAAACATGGGAGGCGTGAGGGGTTGGTTTAGATCAAGTGGTTACCCATTCAAATTCAAATTCCATTCGAATTCAATTGATAACCAGATCAAATCAATCCATAAGGCACATGAGAAAGGAGAATGCACGCCCTTCCTTACATGAAAAACTTCACAAGAAATATCTTTCTCATGGAGAAAGGATGGTGCAAATCAAAAGGTGATGTGGCGTAGGGGAAGACTAGTCAAACTAGTCTCATTGTTTGTCCTCTAATCGAACCAATCCAATTTAAATTAGTTAGGCCCAATTAGACCAGATTAAATTCAACTTATTTAGGCTTAATTAAGCTTAGTTAAATTTTAATTAAATAAAAAATTAATCAAGCAAAAGTCATGATCAAATCAGGGATTAAACCTTCTTGACGATTAGATTATCTTATAACCTAATCGGGTCAAATCCAAATGAATTCAATTCAATTGGTCTTGATTCAAAAATAATCACTCAATCAAATTGAGTTAATTAGTGATTAAATCACTAATTAAACTTCTCTTGATCAGCCATTAGATCGGATAGAAACCTTTAGTGTGTGTGACCCCGCAGATTCGAACCTAAGTCGGTAGCACAGGAATCAATTTTCTGTACTAATTAAAGTGACCATCTAGCAATGGTACCTGACGTTCGGATAGACCAAATAATGCAATCGTAATATTCAGAACCTACGTGAATTTGGTTACCGCATAATTGATTCCTTTGATCTCTGTGCATAGGATGACTCAATTTTAAACTATCAACCTTGGAAGATACATCCAAATCATGTCTTAAAGCAATAGTCCTGTGATCCCTCACTAGGACTACCCTAGCCAAGGCTTTGCTAAATTAAAATACTATTGAACACAGCTCCTGTGTCTAGAAGTGGTCAATCCCATCTTGACTCATGCACCGACTTCTCAAGTACTCGACTGTATCCAAAAATCTTCAATCACTGAATTAGAAATTTAGGTAGTCTGGCACCAAAGCACAGTGAGTTGCTTGGAAGTCACCATAGTGTTCTCAGATCGGAGGAACACTTATGCCCATATTTCATCAGTGCAATTCTTGATAGAAGAAAAGCTCTAGAGTCAGTCACGTTCAATGTAGATGTACCCCTATATCTCACCTGCATACTATACTAGTATATCCATACTCCTTGGTTAAGAGGACAACCAGCTTATATGGCACACAATGATCTATATCGATTAACATTGCCGTCCTCGGTAATAACGTATCATTTGGTTGTGAACATATCTAAGGACTAAATGATAAATCCTTCTTTGTCGATTCTAGATAGTCCTAAGGATTTCATCACAACAGATAGAAGTTTATTAGAAGATGACAGATTTATGATGAAAAGTTAGAATAATTTTTATTTAATTAATAATTTATATATAATTATATAAAATAGTTCAATCATCAATAGACTAATGATTGACTTTGAGATACTATTTTCAATAATTTTTTACTTGATCTAAAGCCAATCGGTGTAGTACCATATACCCATCTTTGACTTGAAGTCGTCGAACTCTTTCACCGCAATGGCTTTAGTGAATAGGTCGGTCAGATTTTTCTTCCCATCGATCTTCTGAAGATTGATGTTACCTCGATCCAAGATCTTTCGAACAAGATGAAAATGGTGTAGAATATGCTTCATTCGTTGGTATGCCTTCGGTTCTTTCGTTTGAGTTATGGCTCTAGAGCTGTCACAGAAGAGCAAAACTGGACTATCAAGAGAGGATGCTACTCTGAGCTCGATGATGAACTTTTTCAGTCATACCGCTTCTTTGGCAGCATCTGATGCAGCAACATATTTTGCCTTGTATATTGAATTGACCACGATGTGCAACTTGAAATTTTTTCAACTAATAGCACCACCACTAAGGATAAATTCATACTCCGATACACTCTTACTATCATCATGATCAGACTAGAAACTGGAGTTTGTAAACTCCACAAGTTTCAAGTCCAATTCATCATAAATAAGCCATTGATCCTTAGTATTTCTCAAATACTTCAGGATGATTTTAACAACCTTCTAGTGATTCTCTTCTAGATCAGATTGGTATCTACTCACTATCCCTAGTGAGTATGCTACATTGGATCGCATACATGTTATGGCGTACATAATAGAATTCATTATCGAAGCATATGGAATTTTACTCATATGCTCTCTTTCTTAAGATGATGTCGGACAATCTCTCTTCGAGAAAGAAATTTTATGGCCTATCGGTAGATAATTTTTTTTGAAATTCTCTATGCTGAGTCTCTTCAGTACAGTATCAATGTACGTGAATTAAAACAATCTAAGCAATCTTTTAGATTTATCTCTATAGATCTTCATCCCTAGGATGTAGGAAGCTTCTCCTAGATCCTTCATGGAGAACTATGACGACAGCTAGATCTTTATTACTTATAATGTAGGGACATCATTCTCGATCAAGAGAATATCATCCATATATAAATTAAGGAATACAACTACTAGACCATTAGTCCACTTATATATACAGGGCTTTTCTTCATTTTTAATGAAGCCATACATCTTGATCGTCCTATCAAAATGTATATTCCAACTCCGAGATGCCTGCTTCAGTTCATAAATGGACCTTTGAAGCTTGCACACCTTAGACTCATTTGTGGATGTAAAATCTTCAGATTGTATCATATATACCTCTTCAGTCAGCTCTCCATTTAGGAAAGCAATTTTCACATTTATCTGCTAGATTTTATAGTCTAGATGCATAGCTATCGCAAGCAAGATCTGAATGGACTTAAGCATTGCCACAAGAAAAAATATCTCATCATAGTCAATACCATAATATTGACGATACTTCTTGGCAAGCAGATGGATTTTATAGATCTCCGCCTTTCCGTTTGTGCTTCTTTTTCTTTTGAAGATCCATTTACACCCTATGAATTTTACCCCTTTGGGTGGGTCAACCAATGTCCATACATTATTGATCTTCAAGGACTCCATTTTGGATTGCATAGTCTCAAGCTATTTTTTAGAGTCAGATCTCTACATCGCATCCATGAGGTGATTGAATTCTCATCGTTCTCATCGAGTTCGACAAGATCACTATCTCGGACCAAGAAATCATAGTATCTATTCGACTGACATGGTACTCTATCAGATCATCTTAAGGATGCAGGTTCAGTAGGCTCCAGATCTGATCGAATCAAATTCAGCTCAGGTTCAGCTACTTGTGTCGGTTCTTCCACCTATCGAACTTCCTCAAAAGAGGCATTAGTCCCTTCACTAAGAAACTTCTTTTCTAAAAAGACTGCCTTAAGGCTGACAAACATCTTTTGTTCATCAGCTAGAAAGAAGTAATATCCTTTGGTCTTTTTTGGATATCCTATAAAATTATACTTGTCAGACCTAGGTCTGAGCTTATCTATTGCTAATCATCTGACATAAGCTGGACACCCTCAAATCCTAAGGTGTGAGAGTACTGGCTTATGTCCTATCCATATCTCATATGGTGTTTTGAAAATAGACTTACTCGACATCCTATTCAGAATATAACAATCTAACTCAAGCGCATATCCCCACAAGAAGATGGGCAAACCGACAAATTCCATCATGGATTGAACCATGTCCAACAGGGTTCGATTTTTTCTTTCAGATACATCATTATGCTATGGTATTTCGGAAGGAGTCCATTGGAAGAGAATTCTATTTTCTCCTAGATATGTCAGAAATTCATTGAAAAGATACTCATCCCTTTGGTCAGATCAAAGAGTTTTAATACTCTTTCTAGTTTGTTTTTCTACCTCATTATGGAATAGTTTGAACATTTCAAACGACTTTGACTTATGCTTCATTAAATAGACATATTTATACCTTGATAGATTATCTGTGAAGGTTATGAAGTAGAAATATCCACCTCTAGTGCTTGTGCTCATGAGTCCACATACATCAGTATGTACTAGACCTAGGAATTCACTGGCTCATTCACCCTTTACAATAAAAGGTGACTTGGTCATCTTCCCAAGGAGACAGGACTCATAGGTCGGTAGCGATTCACAATCATTGACTTCAAGAATTCCTTCTTGAGCCAACATGTTTATTCTATTCTTGTTAATATGACCAAGCCTATAGTGTCAAAGATAGACATCTGATACATCATCTATTCTAGAATATTTACTGAAGGTTTGGACTACATTAACAAGCTGTGATAATATATATATTCTATTATTCAATTATCCAATACAAATTGTAACACCATTCAAAATGATGTCACAAAAATTTACTTTTATTGAAAACTGATAACTATTCTTGGCCAAAAGACCTATAGAAATTATATTCAATAAAAAACTTAGACAAAAATGATAATCACTAAGAATAACTCTATGAAAATTGATTACAAGGTTCATGATTTCTAAAGCTAGAACTGGAACTTATCTTCCATCTCCAACGTTCAGGAATCTTTCATCTTCACCAAACTTCTACTAACCTGTAAACCCTGCAATGAATTATAAATATGATAAGAACTTTCGGTGTCTAATACTTAGGCAGTAGTATCACAAATTGAGAAGTTGCAAGGTGCTATCATATAATTATCTTGTGCAATAACTACTTGCTTTCTCCTTGGCTTGTTTGGGTTCAGGGTGGCAATGTACTAAGGATAGTTCCTCTTCCAATGCCTCTACTTCTTGCAAAAGAAGCACTCCACCTGGCTCTGGTTGGGCTTGCACTTCTTGATTTGACCCTATGCAGACGTCCCAGCATATGGCTGCACCTTCTTATTGTTTTTCTTCTTATTTTTCTTCTCTTTCTTAAAGGATCGACCAGAAGAAGACCCTTCCACTATATTCACTGACCCCTTTTGGAGCTAATGATCCTTCTCAAAGTTCTGCAGCAACCCCAATAATCGATGGTAGTTCACTGCAAGCTTTATCATTTTGAAATGAGTAAGAAAAGGGAGGAAGGACTTGGGCAATAAATTTAGGATCGTATCCTTTTCGAGCTGCTCATGCAGGAGAAAACCCAGCTTACTCAGGCGTTCAATCATCTCAATCGTGTACAATATATGATCAGTGACTGACGCCCCATCCCTCATACAAGCATTGAAAATGGCATAACTGGTCTTATGCCTTTCAACATCGTCAGACGTGTCAAAAGAGTCGTTCAATATTTGAAGTATCTCCTTATGCTGGGCATTCTCAAACTTGGCTAAACTCATTATTCATTATCGCTAGCATAATGCACCAAATGATGGTGCGGTCATTGAGTTACTTCTGGTAAGTGTCTCTTACTGCCTTAATAGCATTTGGAGCTAGCTCCTCAGGTGCTAGATCAGTCAACACATACAAGATCCATTCATGCTTCAGGATGATCTTCAACTTTTGATACTAGCTATCGAAGTTGGATCCCATTAGTTTATCATTGTCCAACAATGACCAGAGCGATAGGATATTGGCCATTTCTGCACAAAAGAAAAATCATAGACCTAATTAGTATATGAATTATTTACTCTAAAGACTTGAACTTTAGTCTAAAAATTCTTTCACTATTTTATTCGAATCGATAGCCTCTACCTCTAATTTGAGGAATTACTCCTAATTTCTTAGTGGATACTAGAATCTATAAAGACTACACATGAGCCCAACTTTGGTTGATCAACCCATGTGCATCTATGGATATGTTCATAACCAATTATTTCACCAAACAACTTCTAGTAATTTAATTTTTGCTCCAAAAATCTAACCAGTAGGCTTTGGCCTCCACTGAAAAGATTCAGTTAGGTCAAACCATTAACATGACCATATTTGGTGCATTAGATCAATAAATGATCAGGCCTGACTTTGGCCGGCCAACCTGACCACCATTAGAAAGATACGATCAAATTATCATATTATGAATGATAATTTTATTAGTCAATAAGCATGAGGTCTTTGGACGTTCAATGATTATTAAACCAATGAATCTATTATCACTCAATTTAATGGAAGGCTATGACTTAGTTATTACCATAACTTTATCATTTTAAGAACCTAATAATTTTAGAGAATTTTATTAACCAATTTTAAGAAGAATTGATCAATCAATTTGGATCCTTCCACTAACTTTACCAAGTCAGATCAATAAGGATCTAATTAAAACTAGCATTAGAAGCACCTAAATTAGTCAAACTGATTTACCTAATTGACATGGGTGAGCCCAAATCATCAAGTGGTCAAATCAAAATCTAATTCACCAGGATGGCCAGGTAAGTGAGATCAGTGAAAGGGATATGCCATTAACTCATCAAAGACCGAATTAGTGCAAGTAGCTCTCAATTAAAAATCATTGATCTAAGCTGCCAAACTTACCTTAGACATCATTCGGTTTATTAGTTTCAATTTTACCAACCTAGCATTTTAGGTTTGACTGTGTAGCCACGAATCAAGTCCATTTGATCCTCATTAAAGGCATGGGCTTGACCAACTACAACTATTATAATTTGGTCTAAAGAGTCCATGATTTAATCTAAATCAATATTTGGTTAGATTTGATCAATTACTCTAATTTAGTCCATTCTTCAACTAACCTTAGGTCTAACCCAATTAATGGACCTAATTGAACTAACTCGATAACCCACATTTCATGATCAATGACTTAGGATTTTTAATCCATAATTTTAGATCCTAATTCATCATACTTAATTCTTAATTAAGTTTAAGACTGAGGGTTGGAGTTTGGCATTTCAAAAATATTTTTCAAAATTTTTGAAAGATTCTTTACATCCTAATATTGTTTCACTAAATAGGTCAACTCATTTCAAAAATAGATCGACTTATTTTATAAATAAGCACTAGATGTAGGTTTGATCTTATAAAACCAGCCAATTGTAACATTCAACCAACTTCTCGATCGAGCTGGCCCAAGCAGAAGTCAAGATGGCTCGATTTTTGAGATAGTTGACTTAGGCAAAAGGCCTAAAGGCCATCATTCCAGTCGGGCAGGCTCAGATAGGATCCGAGCAGGCTCAAATTGAAGTCGAGCCAGCCCGATTTCTGATCGAGCCAGCTGGAGCATCAATCCAAAAATCGTATAATGGTTGGCACGCTGTTGAGCTGGCTCAATTTCTGAGAGAGCCAGCTCAACCGACGAACAGAACCTTCCTAAGATTCTGTTCAGATTTAATCTAAAATTATGTACTCTACATAAAAAAATAAAATTATTTAGATCTAATCTAAACACTAATTCATGATAAATTTTAGATTAAATCTTTCAAATATATCATAAAAAAATATTAGATCTAATCTAAAATTTTTATGATCAATTTTATAGATCGTAACATATCAGGACAACCTCTCCACTGTGAGGGATAAACCTTATAGAAGGACAACCTACAGTCCATGCGATCATCATTTTTATTTTTTAGATCAGATTGTTATTTAGATCTAATCTAAAAATAATCTAGATCATGTATATAAAATATATCAAAGAACCTACTGCTCTGATACCAATTAAAGGGAGCGCGTAAGGTTTCTAGTTCTACTTTCAAAAACTTTTTTTGATAAATATACAATGGATAATATTATTAATCATATTAATAATAAAAAACTACAGATCTAATCTAAAAAATCCTACATGCTATAGGATCTAATGTATTATATATACATGCATATCTGAAAATAAAAATAAGATCAACAGTAAAATTATTTTACTGCTCTACGTATTTAGAACATGTTATCTTTATGCACGTAGAAGAATGCGGTAATCTCCTCAATATAGATCTAAATGCCACGATGCAGTCACACACACATCTAGCCTCCACGAGTAATCCACACGAGATTTTGATCCTGATCAATTTCTTTCGAGTGCTAGCTCTGCAGAAACCTTCAATGACTGATTTAGATCAAACTTCTTTTGATCTTTTTTATTGGATCTTCGGATGCTCTGGATCCCAATGAATGTAGATGAGAAGTTGAGGAGGTTCTCCACTTAGATCTATGAAGTCATGACCCTCGTAACTCATAGATCTAAATCCTAAATCGTAGATAGGTTTTAGGATATGCTCTCACCCAAAATCCCTTGCGTCTAGAACTCTCTTTCCTTTTTGATTTTTTCTCACATAGAAGAGCTCACGCACAAGATCAAAAACTTTTTTTCTGATCTTCCTTTTTGTTGCTCTTTTTCTCTTCCTCTCTCTTTTTTCTCTCTTTTTGCATGTCCATAAAATTCATGATTTTATAGAAGTGCACAAAACATGGGAGGCATGAGGGGTTGGTTTAGATCAAGTGGTTATCCATTCAAATTCAAATTCCATTTGAATTCAATTGATAATCAAATCAAACCAATCCATAAGACACATGAGAAAGGAGAATGCATGCCCTCCCTTGCATGAAAAACTTCATGAGAAACATCTTTCTTGTGGAGAAAAAATGGTGCAAATCAAAAGGTGATATGGCGCATGGGAAGACTAGTCAAACTAGTCTCAATGTTTGTCCTCCAATCGAACCAATCCAATCCAAATTGGTTAGACTCAATTAGACCAGATTAAACCCAACTTATTTAGGATTAAATAGTATCAGTTAAATCCTAATCAAATCAAAAATTACTCAATCTAAAGTTTTGATCAAATCAGGAATTAAACCTTCTTGATGATTAGATCATCTTATAACCTAATCGGGTCAAATCTAAATGAATCCAATTCAATTGGTCTTGATCCAAAAATAATCACTCAATCAAATTGAGTTAATTAGTGATTAAATTATTAATTAAATTTTTCTTGATCAGTCATTAGGTCGGATAGGAACCTTTAGTGTGTGTGATTTTGTAGGTTCGAACCTAAGTCGGTAGCATAGGAACCAATTTCTTGTACTAATTGAAGTAACCATCTAGCAATGATATCCGATATCCAGATAGGCTAAATAGTATAATCATAATATTCAAAACCTACGTAAATATGGTTACCTCATAATTCATCCCTTTGACCTCTATGCATAGGATGACTTAGGATTAAACTGTCAATCCTGAAAGATACATCCAAATTATGTCTCAAAGCAATTAGTTCTATGATCCCTCACTAGGACTATTCTGGTCAAGGCTTTGCTAAATTGAAATACTATTGAACATAGCTCCTATGTCCAAGAGTGGTCAATCTCATCTTGACTCACGCACTGACTCAAGTACTTGACTGTACCCAAAAATCTTTCATTATTGAATTAAAAATTCAGGTAGTCCAGCAATAAAGTATAATGAGTTGCTTGGAAGTCACCATGGTGATCTTAGGTCATAGAGATACTTATGCCAATATTTCATCAGAGCAATTTTTGACAACAAAAAAGCTCTAGAGTCGGTTACGTTCAGTGCGGATGTATTCCTACATCTCACCTGCATGCTATACTAGTATCTCCACACTTCTTGGTTAAGAGAACAACCAACCTATATGATATACAATGATCTATACTTGATAAATGCTGTTGTCCTTGGTAACAACGTATCATTTGATCGCAAACATATCTAAGGACTAAACGACACCTCCTTTATCGATTCTAAAGAGTTCTAAGGACTTCATCACAATAGACAGGAGTTTATTAAAAGATGAAAGATTTATGATGAAAAGTTAGAATAATTTTTATTTAATTAATAATTTATATATAATTATATAAAATAGTTCAATCATTAACAGACTGACGATTGGCTTTGAGATACTATTCCTAATAGAGAGATTAGCCAATCTTTGATTAGTGCAATGGTAAGATATAGGTAAGCTTTCACCACTTTCACTAATTTATAGTGAAGTAAATGTTTACAAACCTAAACAAGATAAAAAGGCTACTAAATCTTGGTGGATAATAAAGCTACTACAATTATCATGAAAATCTATATAAGAAGTATAGCTAGTAGATTTACCTAGATAGAGGCTGAAGTTATCGATAAGGATAAAAATTTAGATGTGGTAGAGAATTCTTCGCCTATCAGCTAAAGATCAAAAAGGGTTGGGGTTAATATGTCATGATTAAAATGAAAGATTTTTGCAGGAGACTAGAAGCACATCACAGTTAAGAAAAGCAAACAATTTTTTTGCCATGAAAACTTTAAAAAATATTATAGAACCCATTCTTATCCTATATTGATTCTTTAAGGATGGGAATATGATCAA
The DNA here is from genome assembly GCA_006176705.1 of Cocos nucifera. Classification (NCBI taxonomy): domain Eukaryota; kingdom Viridiplantae; phylum Streptophyta; class Magnoliopsida; order Arecales; family Arecaceae; genus Cocos; species Cocos nucifera. The sequence continues at coordinate 270,697 of QRFJ01003395.1, read as the reverse complement.
CCCAACGGTGCTATGAAGAAGAAGTGGCAAGCTAGGATCGACATAGGTTGGTACTGTCCCATACCATGGTCCTAAAACTAGACCACTGGTATAAAAAGGTATCTTCATAATGAGAAGGAAAGATTGAAGAAAATGAGGATGAAACATTTGATTCAAAGATGGGCCCTCAAATCATTAGATTGGAAGGATTGGAGATAAATACTTGAGGCTTCATAAAGGAAAGAATTCTTGAAGATTCTTAAATTTTCAGACTCATCTACTAAAGAGAAGCGATTGTACACCAATCTTCTGGATCAATCACCATCCTCGTGATGATCCTATGGTCAGGAGCAATTTATGAGTTAATAATGATTATTCATGTCTTAAATTTTCAACTCTTGAAAATATGAATTATCATTGCCATTAACTCAAAGGATGTATCACAGACACTAAATATACATATGTGATAGAAAATAATCCATTTATTGATTTTAGTCAAAATTATAATTTTGCCCCTAGAAGTGTATTACAAGTGTCAGTCAATTCTGGTTTCTAGGGCACATATATCTAACAAAGGCAACGTGGCAGAGTTTCTCAATCCGTCGGTCCATCTTTCGTAGTTTTTGATCGAGGATGTCGTCTCGATTGCAGATCTTGAAAGACTTTCAGCTGTAGATGGGAAAGGTTTCTTTCGGAGAAGAATCATGATCTGAACAAAGATCCTCTGCTCTCTATTTTTTTTTTTCAGGGGCGACGGGTATGCTAGCCCAAGTGCACTTTCTTAGAATTAATTTTTGACATCTCGATGGCAGGTTTTTTGATAGAATCACCATCGAAAGCTGCCGCATGACCTGCACCATCTCGATGAGGCCTTGAACCTGCTGCATCAGTAGGTTAAACTGCTCCGGATCTACCATGGCCATCGATGGAGGAGGAGATTGAAGTACCAACGTTGGAGCAGAAATGGATGGGTCTGACTCGAATTTGATGGTAGAAGTGGTAGATCTCTGGATAGTCGCTTTCTTTGGAGGCATTTCTTGGAATCAAGGGAGAGGATGGAGATGGACCTTGAAGAAGAAGATTCATAGGATCGACTGAGCATTTTTTTAAGAATAAGGATACCTCAGAAATAGAGGACCCTTTCTCTAGCGCTAATCCTATCGGTGCAGAATCTGGTCAACACCGGATTGAGATGGAGTTAAGGAAGAAGAGATCGCTATCGGTGACCTTCAAAATAAAGTTTCATCTGGAGTCGATGGTGGTGGCTTCGGTAGGATCCTCCGACGATCAAGTCAGCTCTTCTGACCAACAGAAATTGAGTGCTTAGAAAAGAAGTCAGCAGAGTTTTGAAAAGGAGAAGAAAGCTTAGAGAAAATATATATGAAGGATCTATTTTATAGATGAAGCCTAGAGCAAACTGATAGTGACAGTCATAGCTGTTCGATAGCTGATCACTCAGGACCACGTAAGATTTATTATAGAGAGGGATGCCGTCTGTAGCAGACTGATAGTGACAACCATAGTCGTTCAGTAGTTGGCCACTTAGGGCCACATGAGAGGGACACCATCTGTAGAAGAATGATAGTGATAGCCATAGTCGTCCGATACTGAGCCGCTCGAGGTCATGTGGAGGGATGAAGAGCTTTGATGTATGTCAATTTCAGAGAAGTTCGGACTCCTAAATAGAATATAGCTAGAGAGGATCATCCGAAAGGAATGCTACTTAAAATCTAGAAGTAATCTACTGAAGAAATCTGGATGGAGAATATGGCTAGAGGAAATCATCCGGAAGGAATGCTACTTGAAATCTAGAAGTAATTCGCTGAAAAAATTCGGATGGAGTTTGACTGATGAAAAAATTCAGAAAAAATCCGACTGATGGAAAAACTCGACTGATGAAGAAGTTCAGAAAGAGTTTGACTAGTGGAGAAGTTTGGCTGAAGGAGTTTGGCTGAAGGACAAGTTCGAAAGAAGTTCGATTTCTGGTGAAATTCGACTGAAGGAGAAGTTTGGAGAGAGTTCGGCTCTTGGAGGAATTCGATTGAAGAAGAAGTCTGGAGAAGTTTGGCTCCTAGAGGAATCCGATTGAAGAAGAAGTCCGGAGGGAGTTTGGCTCCTGAAGAAATTCGACTAAAGGTGAGGTTCGAAAGGAGTTGGGCTCCTGGAGGAATCTGACTGAGGAAGAGGTTCGGAAGGAGTTGGGCTCCTAGAGGAATTTGACTGAAGGAGAAATCTGGTAGAAGTTCGGCTCCTGGAGGAATCCGATTGAAGGAGAAGTCTGGAAGGAGTTCGACTGACGGAGAAGTCCGATCGAAGGAGAAGTCTGGGAGGAGTTCGGTCACCGTAGAAGTTCAAAAGAGGTTCGACCACTGGAGGAGTTTGGGAGAGGTTCGACCGCTGGAGGAGTTCGGCTGCTTGAAGGAGTTCGACTGCGGTTCGACCGCTGGAAGAAGTTTGAAGGAGTTCATCTACTGGAGGAGTTTGACTGCTAAAGAAGTTCAGCCGAGGTTTGACTGCTGGAGGAAGAATTTTCAATCGAAGCTCTTCCATGATTACCAGTCGCATTAGACTAAGCATCAGACTGAACTTCGGCGGGAGCGGAGTTTATCTCCAACAGATCTCATTAAGAATTATACTCAATCTCAATAGTTACAGTAAGGAGCACTAACATCAATAAGGATAGGCTTGGAGAGATATCTCCTCAAGTGCTCCTCCTGATTACTCAATCAGCTTATTTTTACCAAGTGAACCTATTTCATGAGATCTTCACTTATTTAGGTTTCCACTAAAGATAATCTAATCTATAGGCTTAAGTCCCATCCCCCTCGATATATCTATCACTAAAGCTCAAGAGAGGCCTTTAGTGAAAGGGTCAGCAACATTTTTTACAAATTTAACAAAGTTGAGTGACACAATTCATTTTTTTTAATGATCTTTGATCATTTTAATCTTGGCTTATATGAATTTTGATGTGTAATCTCATTATAGCTGCTTGGCTATCATAATGAATGGATATAGTTGGTATTGGCTTTTCCATCAGAGGAATGTTTAATAGTAGGCTTCTTAACTATTCAACTTCTTTAGTAGCTTTTTCACGGGCTACTACTTCCACTTCTATGGTTGAATGAGTTATCAATATCTACTTGGATGATCTCCAAGTGACTGCAACTCTACCTAAGGTAAAGACATAACCACTTGTTGTTTTAGTTTGATCACCATCAGAGATCCAATTTGCATTGTTGTATCTTTCTAGGACAGTGGGATTTCCAGTATAATAGAGACCATAATCAATGGTTCTTTTAGAAATCTAAGTACTCTGACAAGCGCACTCCAATAAGTCAAGTCCGACCGACTGGTATATCTACTAAATCTTTCTACCGTATATGCTTATCAGGTCTAGAATTATCTACTAGATGTCTTAAATAGCCAATTATTCGATTATGTTTTAATTGTGAAATTCTATCTTTTTTTTATTTTTTTCAAATTTATACTAGGATCATAAGAAGTACTAACAAGTTTGCAATCAAGATGACCAAACCTTTCCAATACCTTTTCAATATATTGTGATTGAGAGATCTTAAGATTATTAGAGGATTTATTAATCTTGATCCCTAGTATAACATTTGTAACACCTAAATCTTTTATGTCAAAGTGTTTAGATAAAAATTGTTTGGTTTCAACTATAATTTTAGTGTTAAAGCTAAATATTAGGATATCATTCACATATATGCAAAGAATTACTGTTTGGCTATTATGAGTTTTATAATATATACATTTATTTGCTTTACTAACACTGAAACCAAAAGTTGTTATAATGTCATCAAAATTTTTTATGCCATTGCTTAGGAGTTTATTTTAGGCCATACAGTGATTTAACTAGTTTATATAACTTTTTCTCTTTCCCTAGAACCATAAATCCTTCTAGCTAATCTATATATATTTCTTCTTTGAACTCATCATTTAAGAAGATAATTTTAATATCTATCTAATGCATATCAGGATTATATATGGATGTCAGTGCTAGAAGTATTTGGATAGTGGTAATTCTAGCAACCGGGGCATAGGTGTCAAAATAGTCAAATCATTCTTTTTGTGTATACCTTTTAGCTACAAGTTTAGCTTTATACTCATCTACTGTGCCACCTAAATTCAATTTTCTTTTAAATATCCATTTGCATCCTATAGATTTATTTTCAAGAGGTAAGTCTATTAGAATCCAAGTTTTATTCTTAATTATTAAGTCCATTTCACTCTGTATGGCTGAGTCAAAGTTCAGCATCTATAGAGGATAGAGTATCTCTATAGGTTAATGGACCATCTTCCATTAGAAAAGTGATGTAATCATTACCAAAGTTCTTTGCAATTTTATCTCTTTTACTTCTCTTGATTTTGATAGGGTTGGATGGTAATTCATCTTTAGTGCTACTAGAGGGTAGGATAGATAAGTCTCTATGTATTTGATTAATTTTATTTTTTAAAGGATAGAGATTTTTAAAGAAAGTGACTTCTTTAGATTTAATTATAATATTATTATCAAATCCATTAATTTTAGATTTTATTATTAAAAATCTATAGGCTATATTATGTTGTACATAGCTTATAAGCACACAATCAAGTGTTTTAGATCCTAACTTTCTCCTCTTAGTAGGTAGTATCCCTACTTTTGCAAGGCATCTCCATACTCTAAGAAAGTTAAGGTTACGTTTCCTACCTTTCTACATCTTATAAGGAGATTAATTAAAATTCTTATAGGGAACTTGATCCAAAATATTATATGCTGTTAATAATGCCTTCCTCCATAAATTATTGGATAGGCTAGAATTGGCTAACATGGCATTTATCATGTCAAGAAAGGTTTGGTTCTTCCTCTCTACAATCCCATTAGATTGGGGAGCATTAGGAGCAGTAGTTTTATGTATTATATTCATGTTTTTGTAAAAGGCATTAAACTCAATAGGGGTGTATTCTCCGTCTTTATCAAATCTCAAGATTTTAATTTTTTTTTTCTATTTAATTTTCTACCTTAGATTTATAAAGTTTAAATTTAACTAAGGCTTCATCTTTTTTTTAATCAAATAGACATGATAATATTTTAAAAAATCATCTATAAAAGTAATAAAATATCTTTTTCCACCTCTTGCCAAAATATTGTTCATATCATATATATCACTATAGATTAATTCCAATATTGATGTATTTCTTAAAACATGTTTAAAAGGTTTATGAGTTTGTTTAGCTTGCACACAGATGTCATATTTATTTAAAAAATTAATATTAAATTTTGGAATCAAATCTAAATTCATCATGTGTTTTATAGTATTTTTATTCACATGACCTACTCTATTATGCTAAACATTATTATATGTAACATTGTAAGCAAAAGAACTATTTTTATTCAATGTATGAAAATCAAAAATTATATTAAATTTAAAGGGTCCACCTAATACATAATCTTTTCCAATAAATTTTTGACTCTTTAGGAGTACAAGTTTATTGGACTCAAGGACCAACTTGTAACCTAATTGGATCAATAATGACCCACTAACAAGATTCTTTTGCACATCAGGCACATGTTGTACATTATGTGGGGATAAGATTTTTCGGAAGTGAATTTAAGATCCACTCTTCCTTCTCCCATTACTTTGGCAACCATACCATTGCTCATAGTTATGCTCCTAAGTTTTGTATCTTGATAGATCATAAAAAGAGAGCATTCAGAACTTAAATGCACATTTGCACTCGTATCAATCCACCAATTGGTGGTAGAAATAGCCACATTCATTTCTAGGTATAATGTTAAGAACATATCATCGATTTGGCTTGGACTAGATGTCACAATGTTGGCTTGAGCTTGTTGGGTGGTAGGTGCTTGGATGTAACCTTTCACTTTATCTTTCCTGTGGTGGCACTGTTTTGCAAAATGTCTTAGTTTGCCACGGACATAACATATATACCCTTTTCTCCTTGTGGATCTTAGGTTTAGATGAATTTTGATTCTTCTATTTATTTTTATATTTATTTTATTTCTCGATAATATTGGTTTCAACAGTCATGTTGTCCTTAGAGGTCTTTATATCTAGAGATCTATATTTTTTCTTTATTTAAATAGAGACCATTAGATCATCCAGACTCAAATATTCTCTCTTATGTTTGAGAGAGAGTTGAAAATTCTTCCATGAAGAGGGAAGCTTATCAATAATAGAAGGAACTTGTAGCCATTCATCATGGTGGATTCCCTTGGCTATGATCCCTTGAGCAAGATTTCGTAGTTCATGAACTTGCTCAAGGATCGGATGGCTATCAACCATTTTATAATCAAAATATTGATCTACAACATATTTCTCCAATCTTGCACCATCCTTGTGATATTTTCTTTCTAAGGACTCCCAAAGTTCTTTTGAGGTCCTTATGTTCATGAAAATTTCATATAGAGGATCGGGCGACAGCTTAATATGCATCCATGACATATAAAGTCATCATGGAGAAACTAAAAAAAAACTGCAGGATTTCTAGCTTTGATTTTAAAAACTTTTTTCAAAAAAACATGCAACGGAATTGAAAGATTAATCTAATTAATTAGATAAGCTAGTAATCTAATTATTAAAACCCTACTTCTAGGATTGTAATGTGACATATATACATGTATAAAAAATCTAAAAATAAAAACTGCAGGCAGTAAATCATATTTACCACTCCTACACTACTAGTGTTCAAAACACAATATCTTCATGCGGATAGTCGATCACTACAATCGATACATAGTCAAGGAGGTCCTCTCATCGCAATGCAGCCACATATCTATAGATCGTTCACATGAGGCTCCTAATCCTAATCAGCTCCTCCGAAGTGCTAGCTCGATGCCAGAACCCTTGATAGTTGATGTAGATTGATTTGGTTCAATCTCTCTTTTCTGATTTTTTAGATGCTCTAGAAAATTAGCAGAGGTAGGGGAGAGGTAGAGGAAGCTCTCAAGAAAATTTCATGATTTTGTGACACTCACAATTCACATTCTCTTTTCCTGAACCCTAGGCTGAAACCTTAGGACAGCACTCACCCAGAACCCTACGCCTCTCTCTAAATTTTTTTTTTCCTTGAGAATTTCTCTGACTTTTCTCATGCACAAGAGGTCACACATAGAACGGACTCTCTTACTCTTTCTGGATGTGTGCATGCCCTAGAGAAAATCCGATTTTATTTGTGCCGAACAGAGTCCAAAGCACGTGGAGGGATAAGATGAGGTGGTTGCTCATTCGAATTCAAATCCCATTTGAATTCGAATGGTAACCAATTTGGTTTTATCCACTTGGGGCATGAGAAGGAAGGGCATGTGCCCTCTTGTGTGTGGAATCCTTCATGAGAATTCTCAATTCTCGTGGAGAAAGGGTGGGCGCAAGACTAGGTGATGTGGCGCAAGGATGACTAGTCAAACTAGACTCCATAACCTTATCCAACTAAAATCCAATCCAAACCAATTTGGCTAGGCCTAATTAGATCAGATTAAATCCAACTAAATTAGACTTAAATAAGCTCAATTAAATTTTAATCAAATCAAAAGTTAATTAAGCCCAATCCTTCATCAAATCAGGGAACAAACCTCTTCGGTGATTAAGTCATCTCATAACCTAATTGGGTCAAACCCAATTGAAACCAATTCAATTGGACTTGATCCAAAATTCATCACTCAATAAAATTAAGTTAATTAATAATTAAATCACTAATTAAATCTCTTATAAATATAGAGTTCAAATTCAGTGGATGTCCGGGCAATAGAATTTCATTTATATGAAACTCTTGATCGAAGAGTCCCAAACTAATGGAATTCTTGATCCCAGTATCCCAAATGAGTGGAACTTATAATCATAAAGTCCTAGACTAGTAAGACTCTCGATCATAGAGTCCCAGATAAGTAGGACTTAAAGTTCTAATGTAGTAGGACTCTTGATCACCGAGTCCCAATCCAGTGGGACTCTTGATCATAGAGTCCTAATCCAGTGGGACCTTTATCAGTCATTAGATCAGATAGAAACCTTTAATGTATGTGACCAAATAGATTTGAATCTAAGCCGATAGCATATAAACTAATTTTTGTACTAATCGATGTGACAATCTAGCAATGGTACCGATGTTGATGCCAAAAATTGCTAGAGCTGGGAAAGATGTGGACATCGATGAGTCTTGCAAGATGAAGTCTTGGCCAAAGTTGGCTCTGACAGGACCCTCCGATGATCAAGTTAGTTCTCTTAGCCAACAAGAATAGAGTACTCAGAAAGAAAATGAGCAGAGTAATAGCAATGAGTTTTAGCTTAGGAGTAGAAACGTATCTGGAGTATCCTTTATATAGATGGAGAGCATAACAGATTGATGGTGACAGCCATAACTGCCTACTAGTGGGTCGTTCAAGCCATATGAAGTTTGTTATGAAGAGTGGATTATCATTTATCATGACTTACTAGTTTATTAGAGATCCACAATAGGAGTTCAGGCAGAACCCCTGATAGGTCTGATTATAGTCCGTTGGTGCTTCCTTCAATGACTTGGAGAGGTTCAACCATCTAGCCAAGGGCGATTTTTCTTGGAGGAGTTTGGTCATGGCAACAAAGATTCTAAGGTCACTTAGAAGTTGAGACGAGGGAGTACTGAGATTCAAAGACTTACTGATGATATCGTTTCATTTGCCCTAAGTAGTTCGTCCGATGTTCTGGATCTGCTTAAGGTAGGTCAAAGAAGCACTGAGGTTTGCAGTCCGCAAAATAGCTACCACATATTTTAGATTAGGAACTGAACTTGTATTGATGATGAGATCCTTGTAAACTAATTCAATTGACAGGTGCAACATAGACTGAGTAGATGTGCGATCGACTAGGATGAGTTTATTCTGAAACAAGTTTGATTGAAAGGAATTCAACTAAAAGGAGCGCAACTGGAAAGAGTCCATCTGAAAAGAGTTCGATTGGAAGGAGCTAGTCTGGAAGGAGCGTGATTGGAAGGAGTCCATCTGGAAGGAGTCCATCTATCCTCAAAATTTGTTGTTCATCAGGGTTGGACGGGTTGGGACTTCAATACGAAAAATTCTATTATTTATCCCAATCTAAGAAGCAGAGTTAATGAAATAGTACCTCTTTTTTTTATTCAAGATTGTTCGGTCATACTTTATTATGCTCTTGATAAGTTCTACAGTCAGAAATTATTACTGAGAAGATCGATAGATTCTCATAAAGTGGAGGTCGGTCGCCAAGGACTTCGATAAGAACTAATTTTACCCCCAATACTTATCTCCCTACTTTCAAGTTTGAGATTTGAATGAAGGGAGTACAAAAGTTGCAACAGTTGAAGTCCTTTGCCGCTTTTTCGCTCTCGAATCCTGTTGGTGTAGAAAATGGGGCTGACGTCAAAAATTATTGAAGCTAGGGAAGATGTGGATGTCGATGAATCTTGCAAGATGAAGTCCTAGCTGGAGTTGGCTTCGGTAGGACCCTCCGATGGTCAAGTTATGATGGAATGCATGTACAAGGCAGAAGCACAGATTTCGAAGCAAAATTATGAAATCATACAAACCAAACCCAAACTCTAGGACCACCTTATTAGCAATAAAATCATGTAGCATGCATTTATAATATAAAAGAAAGTATTAGAACTTACCTCTTATCGCTAAACCCTGAATTGACCCTAATTACTGACAGTAGTCTGTCAGGGGTTCCACCAGGTGCCCACGTGTTTACCCTCCAATGTTGATCCACATGGAGACTTGATCAAGACACCAGTACCTCTGATTTATATAATTAAAATTTTAATAATAAGAACTTTAATTAAATGTGCAAGACCTTCCTTTGCCTTTATGTCACCTTCCTTGCCTCTCCTTATCTTTCTTTATTTTTTTTTTATCTTCTTAATTTTTCTTCCTAATCTCTTTGTCTTAAGATAAGTTCTTATCCTTATAAGGACAAGATCTGGACAAGAGAAGGAAAGAAAGAAAATTGGATAATAAGAAAATACTTATAAGAAAGAAAGATAATTTTTCTCTATCATTGGACTCTCATGCGCACCTCTATTTATAATATACGTAGGGGTGCCATCACAATTTCTCGTGCCCTTTCCATATTATTATCTCATGTTCCTTCAGCCTATCTCATGCCTCATCAGATAATAATGATATGTAGACTTAGTCCAAGAGGTGCCTTAAAGCAGAAAGGCTCTCGGTCTAATTCTACGTAAGTTATTTACAAAGAGTCGTGGGCTTTCATTTTTGGCGCCATCATATTCAACCATTAGATCAGATAAGTAGGCTATCCAATGGCCTTAATAAAGGACACCCATTTAGCAAAATGGCATGAAGATAATCTTTGAATAGTCAAAGTTCCAAGGAACTTTGACTTGGTCCAAGAGGCGCCAAGGAAGAGTGGGCGACAAGAAGTCCTGAAAGAGTGGGCGGCAAGGAGTCCCTTCTCATGCAAAAATTAATCAGATAATGTAGTATTTAACCTATAGAAGGACTCTTCTATGCCCCATATTTGATGTCCATGCCAATATGAAAATTTATGCGATATGAAAAGAGAGGAAAAGTCAAAGAAGGTAGGTGCCTACATAAACCCATGCGCCAAGGACTCTTGCGCATGAAAGACTTCCCATGACCAAGAGAGAGACTCTCTAGCATGTGGGATTCTAGTATATGATGCCCCATATGAATCTCAATCAGTCTAGGTTAATCCAATTCAAGATCAAATCCAATTTGGCTCAAATCGGACCTTAATTAGCCCAAATTGAAAGTTGATTCAAATCCAATTTGAATCTAGGTGCTAGGGTTTGCTACATGTGCTAGCATGTTCAACCTGCAAACATAGTCTAATCTAATTAGATCCTTAATCGATTATTTTTGTGTGTGATCCATTAGATTTCACATCTAGCCAGCAGTGGGTCTAGGTGTGATTTGACCTAATCTGCTTAGAATTTAACTAAACCGATTTAGGTCAAAACTAGCCTACCCAATTTGACCAATTAGAACACTTTCTAATTTAATGATCAAATTAAAAATTTTAATTTGATCAAACCCACAAGACATGATTGATGTCTAGCAACATATCGTGACTTTCCAGTAGATGTAAAATTTTGATGAAAATACTAAAAATATCCTTCAATGAAAAGTTATTATGCAACTAGATCCTTCGATCATCCTGCATCCTGAATATGACTCTGGGTATGAAAATATGTCAAACCCAATATCATATTCATTTCTCTTTCAATCTTATGATGATGATTCATTTAATGAAATATTAGAAATCGTTTCTAATTTTCATCATGCTTTGATCAAAGTCTTCCTGAATCATCATTTGTTTGAAGCAGGCAGGATGCAATTTTCTCTTACCAGGAGTGATCAATTTCATGTTAATCTACTCATAACCCTCATATATAATCCACCATATCCATATCACCCCATACATGACTGAGTCATGAATGAGTATGAACCAAAATATGGATTCATATATATAAGATTCTATGGTAGTTTTAGGTCAAAGGATTATATACACAATTCCACCATGAAAACCATCTATTGATATGTAGATAAGACTCCATTAGATATTCTCGACTTAGATCAATTCAGTAAACTCATTCTCTAATGAGCACCCACATTCTTGTATTAGTGTCATACATAAGTAATTGTGGGATCAATCATCGTCTCAATTGAGCATACAAAAGATGTGCTAGTCTTACCGAAAACATTAATCCCCAACTTAATGTTCCATCAATCAGGAATGTTTAAATTAGGGTTTTAAGATTTTAGATCTTACTGCTATGATCTCATCATAATTCTAAAATCATAGCCTTAATTTATGAAATTCATCATAATCTTAAATAAATAATAAGACACTGTAAATGATGAAATAAATGCCTTTATTTATTTTAAAATATCATTACATGAGTTTAGATGACAAAGAATAGTTTTAATAAATAAATAAATAAATTTTGATTGGCTTGAGGGCATATTCCTTTCAAGTTAGTTCTCTTGGCCAATAAGAATGGAGTATTCAGGAAAAAATGAGTAGAGTAAGAGCAGAGAATTTTAGCTTAGGAGCAAAAACGTATCGGATGATCCTTTAGATGGAGCACGTAATAGATTGATGGTGACAACCATAACTACCTCCTAGTAGGTCGTTCAGGCCATATCGAGTTTGTTATGAAGAGTGGATTATCATTTATCATGACTCACTAGTTTGCTAGAGATCCATAATAGAAGTTCAGGCAGAACCCTTGATAGGTCTAATTATAGTCCGTTGGTGCTTCCTTCAACAACTTGGAGAGGTTCGGCCATCTAACCAAGAGCGATTTTTCTTGGAGGAGTTCAGTCAGGGCAATGAAGATTCTGAGGTCACTTGGGAGCTGAGATGGATGAGTGCTGAGATTCAAAGACTTATTGATGACATCATTTCAATTGCCTCAAGTAGTTCGTCTGATGTACTGGATCAGCTTGAGATAGATCAAGGAGCACTGAGGTTTGCGGTCTGCAAAATAGCTACCACATGTTTCGGATTAGGAATCGAACTTGCATTGATGACGAGGTTCTTTGATAAGAGCACGATGTTGTCGTTAAGACACCATGTTTATCAGTTTAATTCTAACTTTTTAAAATAATTTAAAATAGATAAAAAGTAGTGAGTCAGATCGAATCTATAGAGAAGATAGTGTTTTAGTTTTAAAATCTTTGATTTTATAAAAAAAAAGAAAAAAGTTTTGAAAATAATGTTAAAGTCAAAAAATAAAATTATAAATAAAAAATAAAAATTAAATGATACAGAAAATTAAACTTGGTACTAAGATCTACTAGTTAGATCTTAGCTTCTATTTGCAATAAAATTAAAGAGCAATAATCAAAGTACAAAAATTAAATTATAATTAAAAATAAAAAGGTGAAATTTAAAGTGCATAATAGAAATTTTGCATTAATTAAAATTTTAGAATTTAAATACATAAAATTTAAAAATAAAAAATAAAAAATAGTGGATCTTAATCTTGGATCAGCATCGGTATGAAGATGGCATAGGAGATAGCTCTGCTTTGCAGCACCCATTGCCTTGAAGCAGCGTCTAACCTAAGCATGGCTTCCATCCTGGATCGTAGCTTTTCATGATCGAAGATACCTTAATTTGATGGCCTAGGATCTTATTTATAAGTGTTGGAGGGTTGGAGATCTTTGCTGCAGGCAATGTGAAACTAAGGAGAGTTCTAATTGGCATTTATGGAGAAATCTTGGTGAAAATCAGATTAAAATAGCCCCTGGATGCATCTTGTAGGTTCTGGTGAAGTCTGGCCATCAAATCTAGATCAAATGGTCCAAAAAATGCCAAAAATCGAGTTTTAAAAGCCTAGATCCAGTCAGAATTAATGTGGACCATCCGATGGAGCTTTGATGGAGCATTTTCGATCGTCAGATCAATGCCTGAGTGTTTAATTGCCATCGGGATCATCCTCAGCCACTCGATCATCACCTGGAGAGTGCGCGACCGTCGGATCATGCTTAAGAAATCAATTCAAAGAAGGAATAAATAGAAGTTGTTGGATCTGGTTTTGGAAGAAATCTTGTCGTTGGATCAACGTTTGGAGCATCCAGAATTATTTGATCGCGCGTTGGGAGATGGCTAAATTCGAATCAAAATATGAATTAATTTAGACCATTGGATCTTCACCACAAACGATCTGAGTCGCACGATCGTGCCATTACTGTAGCTATGGACCATGTAGATCGAGCGTACCACAGATGCAACCAATCAGCACATAGCTTGGCATGTGAAAAGACCATTTTACCCCTATATGCCATGATGAATTTTCTATGAACCTCTTAACGGTCTTGGTTCACCACGTGGTAGCGTGTGATTCGCTGTCTTCTACTAAGTTGGCAGTCCATGCTAGGATCATGGACTAGTGGGCGGCTTCTATGGCTAAGCCGATTTGGATGATGCATCGACTGAGCTGAATGCATTGGCTTGGTTGGGCACGCCGGCTTGACTGGGCGAGTCAGCTAAGCCGATTCAAATTTTTTTATTTTTTTCTTTAAAACTTTATATCTAGTCCATTTTAGCTTTGTTTTACTCTAAATTTATTTCATTATGACCAAAAAAATAAGTTCTTTTTATTGATAATAATATTTTATTATTATTATTATTATTATTTTTAATTAATTTTTTAACTAATAAAAATATTAATTTTTTAAATATATATAAATTAATTATTAATTTTTAAAAATAAATATAAATTAATTATTAAATTAATACTTTTATTGATGAATTTATAGTACTTATTACATCTTCCAACATAAGCTTTGCTCATCCTTGAGTAAAAAAAGAATTTAGTTTTAGATACCTTTTTAACTTTAGAGTTTCAAATTTTACCTGAGCAATTTTTAAAATGGCCATTGATATTCAGTAGAGCATAAGTAAGGCATGTCATTAAGATCTTAGTACTTATTAATAGATGAATTAAATAAAGAACATTAATTTTTTCTAAACTTTTTCTAGTTATCTCTATCTTTATCTTTTTGAATCATCTAAACTTTCATATGAGCAAGTATATTGCTACTTCCGTCCTTCATTTATTATTTTTTTTAATTTATATTATCTACTTTTTGATGTAAATATCATTGCTTACTTAGGCAATGGGATCCAATTCCTTGATAAAAAATTAATATTATTTATTTATTTATTTATTTTAACGTTGTATCACTATTAAGTGCCTTAATTTCTTAAGATTTCTATTTGATCCATGTAGCGAGTCTTGGGTTAATGACTTCCAAATCAATTGGCTTTAGAGCACTAGGTATAAAATATCCATCAAGCTTATTAGCTTGAATCAAATAGGCTACGAGTTAAGACTAGCTTTATAATGAGCTTCTTTATTTTTTCCATCTTTTGACATGAAACTCAATGCTTGCTTAGGCAAAAAGGTCCGATTACTTAGTGAAAAATACTTAGAAACTATTTTATTTTAATTTTTTTTAATATAAAGAAAATATAGTTATCCTATACAAGTCCATAAAAAGTAGACTCTTCTTTTGATGTTGGTAGGAAAAACTAGAAGTGCTCAAAGAAAATTTTTTTTATGTTCTAGACTTTAACTCTTTATTAGGTTTTTTTAATACTTGGTCCCTCCATATCTCATAAATTCTTTGATCTGTGCATCAATTTTTTAAAAAAAATATGTTTAGTCTTAATTTTTAAGCATAATCGGATGTCTAAATACTAAATACTAACTTCTTTGAGAATTTTTTTAAAAATTTAAAAATTTTTATTATTCTCTCTTTAATTTAATCGACATTGTCCTCAATGGAGAAAAAAATAAAAAGTATAATAAAGAATAGAAAAGAATACATCTGACTCAATATGTTTTGTAGTCCAGCATATGCTTTTGAAAATTTGGGCTCTCCCTCCAACTTTATTCAAAATAATCTAAAAATAAAATCAACTAAAAAGATAAATTAGATGAAAGAAAACTAAATATTGGGTTGCCTCCCAACAAGCGCTAAGTTTACCATCTTCAGCCAGACACAAAATAGTTTATTTATCTTATATCAAATACTGGATTGATAAATTCTAATAATTTTGGATTGCCAATCTCAGGAAGATAGTTTCTTATCCCTTTATTGATAAATTCATTATTAATTTTTAGGACATAATTTATGATCCCATTCTTAGATCCACGTTTATTAAGAATTTCTCCTATTTGTTCATCTAAAATACTTAAGAATTGAGTTTTTGGATTAGAAGTTAAGTTTAATATAGTGGATACTGGATGGATGACTAAAGATGGGTTTAATTCTGGAGGTAAATTAATATGATCTTGATTAAACAACTTTATTGACACTTCATTACATACCTCTTGATTTTTATAAGAAGAATCGGCTTCTAGGATCGAAAGGAATAGGACTTTAGGTTTATAGATCTCAAGTAAATCATATGTTTTCTTCTTTTCTTTGTTTATCTTATTTAAATTAGAATTAACATCAGTACTAGTTTTGGACTCAGATTCTTCTATATGGTTAGTCTCAGTACTAACCTCTTTTTCTATATTCTTATTTTGGCTAACATCAGTACTAGCCTCTCTCACCTAGTCTTGGTATGGGTCCATAAGAATTCTATAACTTTTAAGTTTATAAATTACTTTGGCATTCTTTAATTGAAGATTCTTAAGTGGAACATTAGATTGATGACTTGGTCCTAGTGGTTGGTGGACAATGGATGGGTTATTTTTAAGAATCGGTTGGCTCGGTAATTGACCTAGTTCTCTCCTCATATTAGACTCAACTAATTATCCTATTTGTACTTCTAGCCTGGCGATAGATTATTATTGAGTTAAAATTAAGTGTTGAAGTTGATTAAACCTATCATCGACTAGATTGATCAATTGAGGAGGTGGGTATAATGGCTAATTATAATATAATAGATGGGTACACTTACTAGGCTGACCCTTATTATAAGCATAATTTTGATATTAGATCTGAGCCTGAGTCTGTTGGGATATTCAAGAAAAATTAGAGTGGTTACTTCAATCTATGTTATATGTATTTGAAAAAGGATCATTAACTGGCTTGGAGTAGCTTTGAGCAGCTTAGACTTGTTCTTGGATAAAAGGTAAAAACTATGCAGCCATAGAATATTTACTTACATGATGGATTGGGCTAGCACAGATAGAATAAATCTTTTGATAATTAGAAGATGATGTAAATTATGCAAGAGATTATTGACCTATGGTTAGAAGTTGATCTAACTTCTGGGCAAGAAGATCTACTTTATTTATCAAATTCGAATCAGCCTTAGAACTATATTCTGAATGTTTAAATTCATGGATCCTTACCCATTTTTGGTAGAAAGATAACGAAGCATGATCAATTGAGCTTTTACTCAAGGTTTCAAATAAAGCATAGGCTTCGTCCTTACTTTTGTTCATAAATGTACCTCCATAAGATGCATTTACCATTTATCTATACCGATCTTCTAAACTCTCATAGAAAGTTTGAACTATTTGCTACTCAGATAGACCATGATGTGGGTATTGTCTAAAAAATTTCTTAAGTCTCTTTCATGACTCGTGAATTTATTTTCCTGAAAGTTGAGCAAATCCAGTAATAGCTCATTTCATGGTGTTGGTTCGGCCTATGGGATAAAATTTCTTAAGAAATTTACTTTATAATTCAGCCTAAGTTTGGATTGGTCTCCCTATTGTGCTAAGTCAGTACTTGGCTTTATCTTTTAATGAAAAAAGAGAATAGAATTAATCTAAGAGCATCATCAGTCAAAATTTTCGATTTTTACTATAGAGCAAATTTCTGAAAACTCATCCAGATGCTTATAAGGATCTTCATTGGTATTTCCATAGAAAGATGGGAGCATCTGGATTGTGGTCGGCTTGATCTAATAGTAGATAGCATGAATATCAGATAACTGAAGGCAAGTTGATGGATTATAGGTGAAAGAAATAAAATATTTTTTCATCTACTTAGGTGGTTCTCTAAAATTTTTAGCTATTTGGTTATTGGGTTTAGTATGGTTCAGTCATTCAATTTTATGATTGGGTTCAACTAGGTCAGATAAAGCAATCTCCTACCATGCATATAATAGTACAACCTTATCGTATGGTCCAAAATTTTTAAGAATTTTATTATTATTTATTTATTTATTTATTTTATTTTTAATATATTTTTTAATTTTTATATTATTATTTTATTTTTAAATTTTTTTAAATTTATTAATTTTTATTATTATTATATTATTTTATTTTTAAAAAATTAATAATTTTTTAATAATTTTATTATTTTATTATAATTTTATTTATTTATAACTTTTATTTATTTTAATTTTTTAATTATTTTTATTATTTAATTATTATTTTTTATTATTTTTATTTTATTTTATTTTATTTTATTTTATTTTGAAAGAGAAGAGGAGAAAAAGAAAAGAAGAATTCTAAAGAAAAGATTCTAAGAAGTCCTAGAGCTAAGAAGAGAGAGAAGATTAGTTTTAATTAGGTTTAATATTGGTTAGCAATCAAGTTAGGCAAATAATCCTAATTAGGGGTTGTCCTAGATCTAAATAGTTTCTAACTACCAAGGTCACCTTCAAGTCCTCCAAGTGTAAGATTAGCCAATCAACTGATCAGATAAGTGTAAGATTGGTGGAAGTTCCCTCATTGCTTGCCTTAGACATCAATTATGCTTGACCAGATAAGCTAATAGAATTAATTATAAATCACCTTCCTTCAAGCCCAATCTTTTCTGAACCACTTGTCTTAGATATCAGTTAAACTGACTAACCCTAATTCGATCTAACTTTTAGGATTCCTTATCCTAATGAGCTCGAGTTTCTAGGGCCGATGTCTAATTGATTTTAATTTTAAAGGCTTAGATCAATGTAGAATGCTGGTTGATTGTTTATGGATCAAGAAAGGATGATTAAATTTCCACCTTATATTGTTTAATTAGGTTATACCCTTAATTTAGTCTAACATGAATATACAAAAAACAAATTTCAAGCAAGGGGTTCTATGCAATTTAAACTAGATGCATGCAACTAATTGAATTTGAGATGCTTACCTTGCCTTCAGCAATCACCAAAAAAAATAAAACTAATATGATGCATACTCTAAGCAATTAGGGTTTCTAATCTTTTCATGAAGTTTTTAATTAGATTTAAGTAGTTTTTTTTAATTTAATTTAAAAAAATAAATAATAAAAATAAAAAAGAAAAGAGATCTAGGGTTAGGATTGATCTCACCAAGCAAAATTGGAAGCTTCTTTGTCCTGATTTTTTTTTCTTCTCTTTTTCTTCTTCTCTTTTTTTCTACAAAATAAAGAAGAAAAAGTTTGTAAGCAATATTTAGAAAAAAACTAAAGAAATTAAAAATTTATTTATAATTAATTTATAAAAAATCAAAAAGATCAAAAAAAATTAATGCTCTTATCTCCTCGAATGCTAAAAATTTGATAAGAGCACGATGTTATCGTTAAGATATCGTGTTTATCAGTTTAATTCTAACTTTTTAAAATAATTTAAAATAGATAGAAAGCAGTGAGTCGAATCGAATCCACAGAGAAGACAGTATTTTAGTTTTAAAATCTTTAATTTTATAAAAAAATAAAAAAAAATTAAAAATAAAATTAAAATCAAAAAATAAAATTATAAATAAAAATAAAAATTAAATGATGTAAAAAATTAAATATGGTACTAAGATCTACTAGTTAGATCTTAGCATCTATTTTTAATAAAATTAAAGAGCAATAATTAAAGTATAAAAACTAAATTATAATTAAAAATAAAAAGCTAAAATTTAAAGTGCATAAAAAAATTTTGCATTAATTAAAATTTTAGAATTTAAATGCATAAAATTTAAAAAATAAAAATAAAAATAGATGATCTTGATTTTGGATCGATGTCGGCATGAAGATGGCATAGGAGACAGCTTTTTTTCACAGCACTCACTGCCTTGAAGTAGCCTCTAACCCAAGCATGGCTCCCACCCTAGACCGTAGCTTTTTCATGATCAAAGACACCTTAATTTGATGGCCTGGGGACATATTTATAAGTGTTGGAGGGCTGGAGATCTTTATTACAAGCAATATGGGACTAAGAAGAGTTATGATCAGCATTTATGGAGAAATCTTTGTGAAAATTAGATTAAAATAGCCCCTGGACATGTCTTGTAAGTTCTGGTGAAGTCTGGCCATCAAATCTAGATCAAACAGTCCAAAAAATGCAAAAAATCAAGTTTTAAAAGCCTAGATCCAGTCAGAATTAATGTGGACCGTTCGATGGAGCTTTGATGAAGCATTTTTTACATCAAATCAATGCTTGGGTATTTGATTACTGTCGGGATCATCCTCAGCCGTTCGATCGTCATCTAGAGCGCGCACGGCCATTGGATCATGCTTAAGAAATTGATTCAAAGAAGGAATAAATAGTAGCCGTTGGATCTTCAGTTCTCCACCTCTTCACTGGTCCCTCGAATCCTCTGGCCTCTTCATGTCGAAGTCCCCCAGAGATAGTGTTGATGATGCTGAGAGGCGGTCGATCTCCTTATTGTTCCTCCCTCCTTGGTGGTTCTGACTGTGATAGTACTCTCGATTGATCTTTTCTTGCTTCAAATTGGCGTCTGAGGAATCGACCCAGCCGACCTTTCCTGACGAGCTCCTCGATCTTGTCTTGGAGCTGAATGCATTCTTCAGTATCATGATCGTAGTCACGATGGTAGAGACAATATTTCGTAGGATTGTGTTTGTCGGGATGAATACACATCCTTTCAGGCCTCGGTAATTGCTCCTTAATCTTCATCAATACTTGCATTTTTGGAGCATTGAAGGAGGCGTAGTTGTGAAACCTTCTGGGGGGAGAACTTCTTCGTGCCCTTCTATCGGAGCTTCTTTGATGACGAGCTCAAGGAGTTTGGGCATGCTTGCACTCGAGGGGAGTCCGCGAGCGTGGTCGAGCTTCATTTGGCCCTCCATCAACTACGAATTTATTAGACTCACCCATCCGTCGCTCTCCTACGGCTTTCTCATCTTTCAATTTGAAGGCTTCTTCTGCTCGAGCATATCCTTCAGCCCGAGCTAGCAGATCGGCAAAGTCTCTGGGGTACTTCATTTCTAGGAAGAATAGCAAATCATTCTTCTGAAGGCCGCCCTTGAGTACGGCCATTGCAACAGATTGTCCAGATTTCGGACCTCCAATGTAGCAACATTAAATTAGGTGACATAAGCCCGGATAGATTCTCCCTCCTTCTGCTTGATATTCATCAAAAAATTTGAATCTCGACGTGGACGTCGGCTGCTGACGAAGTGAGCCACAAACTGATGACTTATCTGATCAAAGAAGAAGATTGTACCTGATCTCAATGCCGAGTACCAGTTTCTTGCTGCTCCCTTTAAGGTAGATAGAAAAGCTCAACATAAGATGGCGTCCGATGCACCATGGAGCAGTATCATGATCCGAAAGGCCTCCAGGTGATCGATCGGATCAGAGATTCCATCGTAGCTTTCAAATTGGGGGAGCTTGAAGTTCAACGGAATGGGCTCTTGTATAATTCGAGAAGAGAAAGGGGGATCAGTGCAAACGTCATTATGGTGAGCCGGGATGATGTGGCGGAGTTCCTCAATCTGTCAGTCCATCTTTCATAGTTTCTGATCAAGGACGTCATCTCGATCGCAAATCTTGGAAGGCTTCTGACTGTAGATAGAGAAGATCTCTTTTGGAGAAGAATCATGATCCGAACGAGGATCCTCTGCTCTCTATTTTTTCTTTCTAAAGGCGATGGGTATGCTAGCCCAAATGCTCCTCCTTGGGATCGGTTTCTGACATTCCGATGGTGGGTTTTCTGATGAAACCGTCATCGAGGGCTGCCGCATGGCCTGCACCATTTCGGTAAGGCCCTAAATCCGCTGCATCAGTAGGTTAAACTGCTCCGAATCTACCATGGCCATCGGTGGAGGTGGAGGTTAAAGTACCGGGATGGAGTAGAAACAGATGAATCTGGCTCAGATCTTACGGTAGAAGCAGTAGATCTCCAGGTAGTTGCCTTCTTTGGAGGCATTTCTTGGGATTGAGGGAAAGGATGGAGATGAACCTTGAAGAAGAAGATCCACAGGATCGACTGAGCACTCCTTTAAGAACAAGGGTACCTCAGAAATAGAAGGCTCTTCCTCTAGCGCCAATCCTGTTGGTGCAGAATTTGGTTGACACCGGATCGAGCTAGAGTCGAGGTCGCTGTCGGTGACCTGCAAAACGAAGTTCCGTCCGGAGTCGGTGGTGGCTCTTGCAGGACCCTCCGACAATTAAGTCAGCTCGTCTGGCCAACAGAAATAGAGTGCTCGAAAATGAATTCAGCAGAGTTTTTGGGAAGGAGAAGAGAGCTTAAAGAAAATATATCTGGAGGATTCTTTTTTATAGACGGAGCCTGTAGCAGACTGATAGTG